>CM021702.1:682985-743600 GCA_011074415.1 Stictonetta naevosa
CTTTTTCTTTTTCTTTTTCTTTTCCTTTTTCTTTTCCTTTTCCTTTTCCTTTTCCTTTTCCTTTTCCTTTTTCTTTTTCTTTTTCTTTTTCTTTCTTTTTTAAACCCAGGGTCTATCTGCTGTCCCAGATGGGTTTGATATAATGTGGTGTTCCTGTGCATCCCCACCAGTGGTTCTTGGACCATTTATTTTTTCTAAATAACTCCATCAGGTTTGATGCTCAGCTTAGAAATTGTTGGGGCTTGGGGTTTTCCCTATTGAGCAGCAGTTGCGGTCTCCCCAGGTATTTTTCAGTGCCGTATCGATTTGCATTTCAGTGACACAGTAAGGCAGTTTGGAATCCTGAAGTTGAACGCAAGACAAAAACCTTCTGTTTAGAATATCCTCAAGCGACCTGCTGTAGCTGTGATGTTGGTCTTGCTGTGAACCGGGTTGCAGCTGAGACCCCTGGCTACCCACAGCCTGAGGCTTTCTGCGGTCCACCTTATTTAAAATTATTTTATTTCACTGCTGCCTTTCATTTGGTAACTACAGCTCTAAAGTTTACTACTCTGTAGTGCGCACACCCTAGTTCATCAGATTTCTTGACCATGGTGACAGTTGTCCCCTGCTGTCTCAAAGGCTGTGTAAGGGCGGTGCTTTTGAGATGTAACGTCATCATTTAAATACTCAATGAGCAACATCAATTCATGAACACCATGCACCCCAGCTAGGCAGCAGGAAGGAAGTTAGGAGGGGTCCATCCTTCACAGGTGCTGTTGCAGTGTGTGGTGGGCAGGAGAGGCTGACCAAGTTGGCACAGGTATTAATGAGGCCATCCTAAAGCAAGCCATGGCCATGTAAGAAACATTATTATGACACAGTGGCAGTGAGGGAATTAGGAAACTCAGCTGAAGGGAAGATGTGCTCCAAAAATTATTGCTGCATGGTCTGCCACACATTGACCCTGCCATGGGGGGTTCATCATGAAGACGTCAATAGAGCAAAAACCCTGAACTGCACCTGCCCTAAGACAGCCTGGACCATCTCACCCCTCTTGTGTGCTGGTAACAAGGAGACAGAGAAACTTTGCAGGGGGAGAAAAAACACTCCAATTCTCTGGGGAGAAAAGGATGTTTTGGGAGACATTTAGCAAATGGAATGCTGTGGTAATTTTTTTACTGGACAGAGATGTGTTTCCGAAGTCAGAGTAAAATGAACTTCTAACATAACTTTGGATGATTCAAGGGGAAATGAGTTGCTGTAGGAGAGTGACCTCTGGAACTTGAGGAATTTGTTCTGCTCTGTCCCCAGCTAGCTGTCTGGATCCCAGTCCCGCGTGCACAACCACGTCAAAGCCTCCTTGTGCAACCAGAGCTGTTGCATTTGGCTGGGCTGTGCAGTCCATCAACACCTCTTTTCCCATTCCATTTAGGACATGCATCTGTGGTTCAGGATTTCAGTTCTCAGCATCACTCAAACCCTGATCTCCTGCCGGGACCATGGCATATGTCAGTATCAGGAGAGACAGCACAAGCTGCCACACACGGATCCACCCAGATAATGTACTCCACATTGTTTTCCTTCTTTGTACTGCATTGAAGCAATCACATCGAGGCAGCAGAACTCTGTGCAATGCCATGGCCCTTTTGCAAAACAGACCTTTTTTTTCTTTCCTGGCAAATTTACAGTTTTTCTATTTAAGTGAAATAGTTCCTTGGTGAAGTCCCAAGTGATGCATCTTACTTATCATGCCTGTTTTGGGTGAGAATTTCTTTATTCCGCAGTGTTTTTATGGAGCGGTAGTCATAGCTGGATTTCATCTTCCACCCATGGAAGTTTATGAATATTCTCCCTTGAAGGAAAGTGAGTGCTGTTCTCCAGCAAGACGGATGGCACTGCAGGATGCAACTAGCGGTGTTTTCTTGTTTAAATGTATTCCAAGAGTTATGAATGGATGTAGCTATCAATCACCAGTTTAAATTCAAGCAAGGGCTGTTTTTCTGAAAACATTTTGAGCAAAGGCAAACCCTGGCCAACACATTGACCATACTTTGCACACACCTACCTGAGGGGCAAGTTTGATCCCTTGGGGCTTTAGCGTGACATGGTTCATCGGTGTGAGCTCCATTCCTGGCAAGAGGTCGAAGAGTTTATCCTCTCCCCTCTTTTCTCCTTTGAGCTGGTATCCACGCCCCAGGCCCGTGTACGCCAGGTAGCCACGACCTCCCAGTCCTCTAACTCCCGCAGCCCCTACAGGTACATTCATGTAAATTTCTAGGAATGTAAGAAGGCATTAAACTGAATCAAATCACCGGAAAAATTACCCTGATTGTCCCTGAAATGGAAAAGTTAGCCCCACTGACTAAGTTTGGGAAGGAGGTAGACAGGAGTCCCCCTTAGCCTGTTGCTGGGCTTGCACGCTTGGAGGTGTGAAGTTCTGGGGGTACCCCTGCTTCTGTCTGACCCAGTTTCCATCTCCTCTACTCTGTGCTGATAGGTGAGGTGCAACTTTCCATTGAGCTCATAGACAAGCCAGTTTAGATTTTGTAAAACCTTTCTAACCAGATTTGTAGTCAGAAGTTGGAGAAGGGACAGGTGATGTCACTTGCCACCCACCAGCATAATAACAGTTTCATGAGGAACTCAGTGTTTATACAGACCCTCTCTTATATGAACCAAAGTCAAATTTTCAGCCCCTATTACATTTTCATTTTTGTTCAAGGAGCCCAATGGGCACATGCATTTATTTTTCTGGTAGTCCCCAAACTTACTTCTGCAGGTACCAAATGCTGTCTGCAATGATATTTAGTCGGGGGGGTACCTGAATACATGGATTTGATTCAGTACCAGTTGCAGACACCTGGGGTCAAAGGCAGAACCTCAGCAACCATCAGAAATACTCTCATAGGTTTGTTATTATTATATTATTATTATTATTAAAAAAAAGACAAGTCCATCTCCCAAAGCAAAAAATTAATGACTTTCTTGGTTTCAGTTCTGGTTCCCCACTCAGCTTCAGCAGAATGTGACCTCCCTGGGAAATGCTGTGCCTTTGGGTCAGAAAACATCAGGACTGGTAAAACTTTCCTTGTAGGTTTCAAGGGAAAGGGGAAAAACAGCACAGAGATGTGCTGGTGGCTGTATGAGAGTTGGCTCTGGAGGGAGGGAGGGAGGGAAGGAAGGAAAATTGTTTTATTTGGTTTTCCCTGCTGGGGCAAAACCAGGAGGATTCATGGTTTATTTACCCTGGAAGGAGGGCGATCTGGAAGCTGTCTAAAGCTTGCTCCAGGAAAATGGTTATTTTTTAGTACCCTGCTTAGCCTGCTGGAAGGACAGAGCCTAAAAACTGTTTTCTTTCCCTTTCTGAAAGGGGTCCAGCAGCCCAGGCAATGCCAGCACCCTCAGCACGAGGATGCAGCCACCCAAGCACGGGAGGAGCCATTTTGTTAGAACAGAGTATTGGCATGACTGGAGTTACCTCGGATGGATGGGGCTCGGATGATGCTCCTGTTGCTGAGCCCCTTGGCAGCTGGGAAGTGGAGGTTGGGGATAGCTGCGTAGGCATGGGGTGCGTAGAAAACCGGGGCACCCAGGTAGGCGGTGGCAGGGTCATACATGTGTCCAAAGGCGTAGGTGTACTCTCCCTGCAGCATTGTGCCTCTGCCACCTGTGCCTCGGGTGTATCTGACGTAGCTGTCCTTGTCGACGGGCTTGGCTAACGTCACCTCGATGGGGGACCCATCTAGCACCTTCATACCGCAGGAAGAGTGCGGGAGAAGCACAAGCGTGAGGCAGTCTCCGAGATGCATGGGGATTATCCTGTCTAAGAAGGCAGCTTCCCCGCACAGTTTACTAACAGAATGGGAAAACGGAGAAAACCACCCAAATCAGCCAAAATCTCCCTCCCACGGGTGGAAGAAGGCACTGGCTGGGTGAAGGTTCAATGTGTAGAGAGCATCCAGACCTGACACCAGCAGAGGCTAATTAACTGAATTAGCAGAGTTGTGAAGCCCTTGAAAAGGCCTCACTTCCCTGTAAAGCAGCATCTACATCAGCTCGATTATAGGTACTCCTATGGAGAACAGTAGCAGTACTAAAAATAGGAACAGGGTTAACACCTCTTTGGGAGAAGCTTTTGCATTACAGCACTGTGAATTACATTGCAGTGCAAGAAGTACTAAATACAGCAACCTCCTTGCAAATCTGCTTCTGAATTTAGAGCAGATGTTCTGGGTTGACCTTGTTTGTCCCTATTTACTATTCACATGCTTCCCTTCCGGTGTTTTTGTTGGCAGACATGAAATACGTATGTGAGTGCAAGCCAAAGGAACCCGTAACCCCTCATTTTCTAGTCCTCATTTCAGTATTGCTCCATCTTTTCTCAGAGTGGTGAACTACAGTCTGATCTGGGCAAACATTTATTATGAATGCAAAGGGAAAGAAGCCAAAAAGAACAGTTTGTGAACATCAGGGTTGCCGAAAAATGAATTCAGGAGTATAAAAGCACCCTGAGAACTGAAAAAAGGGCTAGCACCTTCAGGGTGTCTTTGTAGATAATAAGCCTGGCAGCTTTGTTTCAACTGCATATAATATACTGCATGTAAGTCCCACAAATCAACATTCAGAGCAGCTTTACCTTCCCATTCAAGGCTTTCATAGCTTCAACCGCATCTTCTCTTTTATTAAAGTGCACAAAGGCATAGTCTCTAATTTTCTTTACTCTTTCTACTGCACCTGTGGAAAACATTGGAATATTAGTTGGAAATAGGTATTAGTTGGAAAATATGTATCAGAATGAGCAATTGTGTTGGGTTGTGAGCCATTCAAGAGCAAAAACTGGCCAAGGGTAAGAGAGAAAGTCAATGGTGTCTTCTTACCTCTTAGGATGTATATACCATGAGAAACTATAGACAATGTCTGTGTTATTTCAAGCAAAACTAGAAATATTTGAAGGCAAGCACTTGTATGGTTCCCATTAAACTGGAGTGGTTTGTTTCTGTCCAAAATGCTCTGTCTGAGGTTGTCTTTGGTTTTGTGTTTCACTTCTGTGGCAGATCTCCAGGAGCTAGATGGCTGAGCAGGACACTTGGTGTTCTCACATCCAGTGTACTTCTCCTCTGTGTCTGTCCTCTACAGACTTCACTTTCCCTTGTCAGATGCTCTGCTGCTGGGAACTTTGCAGCATGCAAATATTCTGGCTCTGAAATAACCACACTGGCACCTGCTCCCCGCAGGCTCAAGCTTTAGGTTATCTACTTTTTCTCCTCTAGTTGTTCGTCTTTGCCAGTCCTGTCAGCTGGGAAGTGTGTTGTCAGCCAGCCTAGCCAATGAGACTGTAACACCCCTAAAAGTATCCTTTGGAAATGTGGCTAATAGTTGCAGGATGACTTTTCTGCTGGTTTCTTTCCTTTTAAAGCTGAACAGGTGTACAGGGAAATATCCTATTGCCACAAAAAAGCACTTAAATAACTGCAGAAGAAAAAATATTTCTTTGGAGTTTAGGAGGTGCCATTTGGAGCTCCAGTGGGCTATAAATGAAGCCTGTTACAGCCTATAACCCAAGCAGCCTGCGTGTCTTCAAACTGACACTGAAATTGTAAGTGGCTCTTTGTGTCCTTCTGGGATTGGAGGGTGATTTTCTAAGCCCAAAATTATGGGCATTATATGCTGATGTCTTGTTTACAAGTCGAGGCTTTAATGAACGCTCTGTGTTTTGAAAATCCCCCTTATGCCCTCCTGGAGATTGCTCTCTGTTATTGATCCTCACTCAAGACAAAACCTTGCTCTTTCCTATTGTGGGACTAGGCAGCGCGCTCCCACCCCAGCAGGATGAGCGGCTATGTGACACTGCAGGGGGAATATCCTCCCTGTTAGCACCTTTGGAGAGTGTGGCCTTCCTGCTGCCAGGGCAGAGCGCCTTGCTGCAGGAAGGTACAGACCTGCCCCTCCTTGCTGCTCTCTTTCAGCATCACCCTGCTTCAGGTGCGATATCTGGAGCCCATTTAACCAAATGGAAACTTTGCCAGGGCTCAGGCTATTTGCCAAGATCTCTAGGGAAAGAGGGCAGGGCTTGTTGTTGATGGAAGTGATGCATATTTCTATAGAAGCCATCCGGCACTGAATTTGGCACAGATTTAAAAGGGGTGATACTTGTGCTGTGTTACAATTTGGGATGCATAAGTAGCATTCCTGGTAGTGTCTGTGGAGCCTGTGGTGATGTGGTAGTTGCTCTATAATGGAGACCTTTGCCTTACAACTCCTCTCATTTGGGTACGTTTTTATTGGATGGCTCGTTATTGTCAAAACAGCTTCTAAATTTGCCAGATCAAATGTACACATCAGGCAAGTGAAGTGTATTGAAATGTGACCCAACAAACGTAGCATATAACCAAAGTGGGAGGTGAATCATTTCAGCTCCTTTCTGACTTGTTTGATTGTAATCTCACTATGACTTGAACTTCATTTATTCTCCTCAAAACTCACGTTTTGCTTCTTCTAGGCATGTTTTTTTGAAAGTAAGGCACAGCTTTAAAAAAGGCATTCTTGGTTTCATCCACAATAATTAAAGCTCTCCTTAAAAAAAATAAAATAATTTAAAAAATCCAGCATGAGAAGCAAAATGAGAAAATACTGAAAAGACGAACTAAAGAAGATTCGTGTCTTCTGTTGTACTAGAAAACTGTCCTTAGGAACAAAGCAGATGACTGTTACTGAAGTGTCAAATGGATATAAATGTGTTTCTGGGGAATGTGAGCAGTTCAGTGATCAGGAAAAAAACTGAATAAATAAAGGAGGAAACAGTTAAGAGAGTGGGATGATACATATTTAGCTTGGGGTTAAAATGGGATTTCTAACAGCTTGATGGTTACTTAAAGTATTAGCTGGTAACATTAGAAGGACAGAAAAGACTTGTAAAGAAATCTCATAAAGATCTTTGCATTGCAGCCTATTAAAAAAAAAAAAAAAAAAAAGGATGGAGCAGAAATGAAAAGTTAGTGAAGGAAAAATGAAGCTCTGTAGTGTATTTTTAAAAATTAATAGAAGGAAGTTAATAGGAACGAGATGAATGGCAATTTCACATTGCCAAGCATAAGTTACTAAGGCCTAATGGACTATGTGGCTTGGAGAGCTGAACAAATAGGTTATTTTTACTCTGTTGTTTTTAGGTGGAATTTTCTAAAACTGGAGCAACTCAGAAGTAAAATCTCATTTGAAAGCCAGCAGGATTTTTATTCCCAACAAACATATTTGCTTTTTGAAAATCTCACCCTAAGAACATGTAATATATGCCATGAAAGAATACTATCATATCCTGTATAAAATGATAAGCACTGGTTGTTCATAAATTTATGGAAGATCATTTTTGGTATGAAAAAGAAAGAATTCAGCATTTAGATAGATTAGAAATAAAAGCAGTTGTATTTCTGTCATCATCCCTTTCTGTAGATGAAGAAAACTGAAATCACCCAGCTGTTTTAACAACTTTTTTTCAAGAAGATTCAAATGACTCAAAATTGTTTTTATGATACAGGCATCCTCATGCAGTATTTTGCATCTCTTCCAGTTGCCAATCACCTTAAAAAGGTTAGTAGTGTTGATGGCTGCAAATTAATCAGCCCTTAGCGGAATGACATGTTATGCATGTTGAGTGGGAGCCGTCAGCCTAATGGCAATTTTGCGGCATTATACATGAACATTTTACCATGGAAAAACTGCTATTTTTTTGTCTTCCTTTGGCATTTTATATGAATGAAAAATACTTCCATTTGCAGTAGCAGCACTTACGGCTGTGTCAGTGGGTTCCTACCTTGTTTGATGCTGTTGAACTCCTTTTCTATAGTCTCTTCGGTGGTTGAGAGCATGAGGTTCCTCACATAGAGGATTTTTACTGATGACATGGTGTCTTCATCCACCTCCACTTCTGGTTCTGCCCAGTCAACAGCAATAGGGTGTCCCCACAACTGGATCCTTCCTTTAAAGGGATTGACATCATCAGTGTCAGAGAGGCTTAGGTTCCTTTCACTTCTGCTCAGTTTATTTCATATGCAATATGAACAATAGAATAGGCCAATTATACAAAGAGGGCCAAAATAAGCCTTTTGTGCTCAAAGCACTGCCTTTTAGTTAACTCATTTCCAAAAAGAGATGGTCACGCTTTCAGCAGGCTCCCACTAGCATCTCAGATGCCTGCAGAAATGTAGCATCCAGAATTTAAAAAGTGAATTTGTGGCACAATTCACTAACATCTGCATTCCCTGGAATGCTCTCTGAAGGGAAATATTGTAATGGCTATATTTCTCTTATAAAGATCCCTGTTGGCTGCAAATATTTAATTCCCTAGGAAATTGGAAAGGGATCCAGAAGTCCCCGGGGATGAAATGAAAGAGTAAAAATCAGGATGTCTCCATGTGCAAGTATTTGAAGTTGCATGGTCCACACAGGGTGAAGTTGCAACAGAAGCAGTAGAAAGAAAGGAAACAAAAAGTAATGAGGCATAAAACAGGGTGTGGAGGAGAAGCATATGGGTTCTGTATAGAGTGGATCAAGCTGCTGAGGGGCAAATAATAAAAACAGCAAAAAAAGAGGTAGTTAAAAGCGATTTTTGCCATGTGATCATGCTGAGCTCTGTAATCATTTGCATTGATTTACTTAATCCACTAAGTAATTGATTAGCCAATTCATAATATTTGACGTGTAATGAAAACTGCCGGCCACAGCCTCGCCTCCAATCTGCATGAATCGCTGTGATAAGCACTTCTTCCCAGTCCTTTCAGCACATCTTTCAGGAAGAAATCCTTCCCCCTTCTCTTCAAGAGTGGCTGAAATCTGGCCACTCACCAATATCCAGAGCCCTAAATTCCATGTGCTCGGCCTGTCGCCCATTTTTTCTCTGGCAATTTTAATCAGTCTAGCAGATAGTGCTTTGGGTGAACAGTAGGGACCATTTTCTGGCTTAGCAGCATGGTTAGTGCTGGATATTTCCTCCAAAATAACGAAATAAAATGTCTGCCTCTTCTGCAAGTTTCCCTCAGACTAGTCGTGTCTGTGCTGTTCTTATTTCTTCTCTGATCTTTATGATATGATCTTTATAATTCTCCAAGGCCTAGGTGTATGCTAAAACCTGGAAGAGGCCAAGAGGCCCTGGGATACCTATGCTGGTAGAAGGAAAATGAGACTCCCGCAAAACACTTTTGGAGGCATCTCATCTTGCATCTTCACTTGGATAATCCATCTAAGACAGGATGGGAGCTCCAAAATAGAGGAAAATTAGAGAGAAGGGGTAGAATTTGGAGACCTGTTTTTCTGTAACAGAAGTTAAAAGCTGAAAAAAAAATGTAAAGGGGCTGCTCCCTGCTAGGAAGTCCTGTGAATGAGCAGGGAATTGTGGAGCTGGGACTGTGGTTGATGTTCAGCTTCTAGCCCTGACTAGTCTGATGACCAGAAATAGACGGCAGCTAATGACAGCCAATTAAAATGAAAGGCCATGCTCTCTTTTCTAAGTTGCCATGTTCAGTTCAGTAGTGGAAATAACAACCTGGCTGATTCATAGCAAGGAGCTAAGCTTGGTTCCTGCTCTACTAGCTTGCTAAAACCCAGTCTTCCTCCACCTGCCTATTTAACCAGGAGAAAAGACAAAGATTTCATAAAAAGCATCTTCATTTTGAGCTATTCTGCCTCTTCTATAGAGCTTCCTCAAAGAACAGTGAGGTTCAGAGTCAAGGAAGCAACTTGATAATGATATTCAGTTTCACATTCATCCAATGCATCAGCTGGAGACACATTCAGTCCTAGCTTGAAACCTCCTGTATGTTTGGAACATCAGAAGACTCTCGCTCCTGCTCGGATCTTTGAAATTCCCAACCTGTTTACCAAGATGTCCCTAAATTGGAAATCACTAGCACATTACACAAGGCTGTTCAGGACTATGTTCTCATTCCCATCTGTCTCACTGTCTTTGCTCAGGATTTTGAGTGCTTTGCTCCCTCAAGGCTGCCATCAGTGGCAGTGCCTGTGCCTGCTCGTTCCATCCTTCTCAATATAGAAACCATGAGAAAGTTATGCTGAAGCACAGACTAAAACAAAGTGCTCCTATAATTAGGGAGATGCTAAGCTGATGCAGAAAATACAGAATAAAAAGAAAAATAGTCTGTGTGAGATATCCCACAGTAGCAGGCATACTCAGATACATATTAACTCTCGCAGTCGTACTCATTTCTGACAAAAAGAGAAAAGGTTTAAAAATGACAAGATTTTTCATGGGCCATCATGTAGAAAGAAAGAGAATTGGTGGGCATGATGCGTGAGGATCAAGTGTCAGAACAGAAGGTTTATTGGATTCTTTCATCATCAAGTGAGCTGGCTTTGACAAAGCAGTGCAGGAGCTGCTGCTGAGCATACAAAAGCATGAGAAAAACAGTGAAATCACTGCAAAGGCAATTAATGTTGTGTCCCTTTTGCTTATCACCTATCAAACTTCTCTTTGCTTCACGATGTCCCCAAGCACTAAATTACATAGACTTATTCTCTATATTGTTTAAATTCTAAAGCAATTCCTCATCTGAGGTTTTCTTCCCATGTGGAAAATAAACATTTTCGGGAACATCCTCAGTACAATGTCAAGTCTGAATATCGTCTTAGATATTTCCCTAGGTGATGCTCCCCAGGAAGTCATAGATGAGGCCGTATTTTACATATAACTCAAGATAACCATGGGATAATATATATCCTACAATAGAGCTGAACGAATACAACAGCTAGATCCATCTAGCTATATTTTAATAACTTCAGGCTCTTAAATGTAGAACCTGGCTAATGAGAATGGTGGTAAATCAGGCTTTTCAGTGAATCACCCACCCCACACTCCAGAGTCAGGGCATGGCTGGCAGCCTGATAGGCACAATGGGGTCCCTCTTTGCTTGAAGTGAATCATTGGCAGCCAAGATGAGAAAACCCAGCAGTGTTCCTTCCCTTAGGTATATGTTTCCTCTGGAGACTTCTGTGCTGCTACGCATATGCAGGCATATGCTAAATTGAAGCTGCCCCTACCACCCTCACAATCTGTACTAACCTGGGAGCAATTTTCGCCTGGCCATGGCTGCTGCCCGGTGGCTTTCATATTCCACAAAAGCAAAACCCCGGTTTTTGGTTTTATCAGCTGCACTTGGGTAGACAATGACATCCACGACTCCATCTGTGACTTTCTTCATCTCTGCTAAAATTTCCTCTCGCTTCTTTGTTTTGGGGATCCCCCCTACGAACAGGCGGCAGTTGTCCACGCTGGCACAGACTCCCAGGAGACGCCCATTCCTGCAGAAAAATGATATTGTTGGTTTGTCAGGACCCAAGATCACTTCTCAGAGAAAGGGGAAGAAAATTCCCCTTCTTGTCCCAAAACACAAGGCCAAATGCAAGGTCTTCCCCTTCTGCAGCACGTGTTGTTTGGGATGTTCAAGTGATATCACTCAACACAAGGGGCTAGATCCAAAGGCTGATACTCTGCTAAATTTGGCATCAAAGTAAAGCAACACATTTGAAACAAGGTACTTGAGATGCTCCAGCCTCTGATATAAGTCATGTTTCCAAACCCTCCACGTGTGCCTTGTGACCTGCTCATCCCTAAGGCTGCTAGTAAAGCAATTCACAATATTTTTCTTTAAAATAAAAAGTAAAAGAAAAATAAAAAAAAGGAAAGAAAAAGAAAGAAATAAAAGAAAGCCCTAAAATTTCCAGAATGGTTGATCTCAAAATGCTTCTAAGCAATTACATCTATTCATCCCACTTTGAAGTGGACAAAAAAATCAATGGGGTTGAAATTAAAACAAACCATATTGATGGACCCATATGTTGTTGATTTCTAGGTGTTTTGTTCCCAAGTTTTAGTCACAAACATGAGGGATTTTTCAGTTCCTACTTATTAGGAAATGTCACTGTTTTGCCAATTAGTTTTCATCCTATTTCACTAGTTTTGTAATTGCTCGTGTCTCCCAGAACATATCTGCAGTATAGCTCAAGTGAGACACAGTGGATAGGAATACATCAACAAAAAACAGCCCAGAAGGGGACATGAAATAAGCAACAATGGTTAGACATCAGTTGATGTGATCCAAAGCAAAATATTTTTTCCAATGTTCTCGTGGAGTTTATTTTTATTATTATTATTTTTTAAGGAAGACATTTCCTGCAAAAGATTTTGTCTCTGAGTGCTATGTACTGCCTTTGTGCTACAGCATAAAGCAACATATACACAGGCAGACAAGAAATGACTTCCTACTAAGTTTAGGTATCTAAAGAAGCTTCCTCTGGGCTGTAGGGAAAAATATGCAGTCCACAACAATCCGGATTAAATACATTATATGATTTAAAGTTGATGTGAAGGTCTATGCCATGCTCACCTAATCTCATAATTATTGAGTTGCTTTATTGCATTCTTTGCCTCCTGTTTATTTGAGAAGGTCACAAAGGCATAGCCCCTATTGTTGCCATTGAAGTCCATCATCATTCTCATTTCATAGATTTTGCCGATCTGCAAATAGAAAGAAAAGTCATTCATAAGGAAGTGTTTGCCAGGTGAGGTGTTTAAACAAGACTAGGTGCTTTCTTGGCTATATCATGTCAGAACTCTTCAGATATCTCCATATACAGGATAATCATCCAGAGCCTGTTCTGCTTTAACACAACTTTCTGACCCATGAAAGAAGTCATAAACACAGGCAGCTAGTGCTTAGGTGATGAGGGAGGGGGGCAAAGTTAGCTCTTCAGCAAGGTGAGCAAGAGTTTAGCCACTGACCTCAGCAGCCCCAGGGTTGTGGTTCTCTCCCCCTTATGAGGTTTATGTTCCAGTTTTGAGGCTAATGCATCACACAGTAGAGAAATTAGGAAAAAAAAAAAAAAAAAAAAAAACAAAAAAAAAACAGGAGGGATGAGTTGCAGCAATAGAATTGCATGGCCATTGGTATCTGAATGGTATCACTTGCTCAGGCTTGTACACGAGCGATTGGGTGTCTGTGCCCATTTCCTAGGTGGAGAAAAGTGTGTTATATGATTGAAAACTAATTTAGGGAGGGAGGCATAGCTGGATGTTTCAGTACAACTTCCTACTCTAAGCAGGGCCAGCTCCAGTGTTAGATCAGCCCTGGTCATGGTGAGGAAACACCACAGAAGGAGCTGCAGGGGCTGCCACTAAACCAAGGGCAGTCTGGGCCAAATCACCTCCAGTTCAACACGGAAATTTAGAGCTGATCATCTGTAATCTCCGCAAAATATCTACCTGCCATAAAGTCTTACTTTTTCGCACAGTGGTATAAGTTCATCTTCAAAGAGGTCCCGCGGCAGTTTCCCGATGAAGATCTCACAGCCCCTCTCTGGCGGAGGGCCATCCCAGCCTGGGGGTGGGCCACCGTATTTCCTCTGCCCATTTTCCTGCCACAGAAGAAAATAAAATGATGATGTAGTGGATAAAATCAGTCTCTTTGTGAGGAATGAAACTTTGGCCACACCCTGTTAGTGCAGTGCCAGAGGCAAACACCCTCCTTCCTTGTAAAGAGCACCTCTGTGCAGGCTCAAGGGAGAGAGGGTGGTATGCACCGGCTGCCCCACTGCTATATTGGTACCAAAAGGCTTTAGCATCCGAGCTCGTATGCTGGTGATGTACTGCAGAAGGCTCTGGTTTACACCTGGTTGAGTATTGCTGAGGAACATGCATCAGCACCTTGAAGGGGAGGCCGTTTCCACAGCTCAGCTGTCCAAGATTCAGACAGACAAAGGCCTCATTGGAAAACATAGGGGAAGAATGACGTCCATCCCTCTACCCCTCTTTCTTTCTTTCCCCTCCCTTCTTCCACTTTCTCTCTTTTGCTCCCTCCCTCTCCCTCTCCCTCTCCAGCTCTCCTTGTCCTGCAGTGATGCCCTGTGCCTGGAGGGGCTGGGACTCTAGTCATTTTTCTGTTTATGCCTCCTGACATTTCTGTAGCCATTTCTCCCTCTGGGATTATTCTAGGCAATGGCTGGTTTACAAAGAAGGCCTTAAGAAGGCTTAAGAAGACTTAAGCCTTCAGCAAACAGGGATCCTGGTAGGAATATAAGACTACAGCACAAGCAATTTCGGTTTTCCTAAGCCTATAACCAGCCCTGAATTATCCATGCTCATTCCTGTTTTGAAAATGTTTTCAGCATAATGATGGAGCTGTTTGAATTTATGAATACATTTTCACAGCAGATCTAATGAGAAGATCATGATATTTCAGGCTGCTTTCCTGCCCCCCCATTTGGCTGAACTGAGCACATCTCTAGCATGGGATTTTCTATCTCTTGAGCCAGTTGTTAGAGCGATGATTGTATATTGTGTTGCTGTGGTCATCTGTGATCTTCACCGGCATGTCAGATGGAAGAAGGCCTCAGTGACCTGAAGAAATGCTACTTTCATCAGTAATGGTCTGCAAAGAGCCAGCAGAATTTTACCATCCTATTTTAAGCCAAGTGAGAGACAATCAGATTTTTTTCTTATTATGTCAACGTATGTGGGAGTGTGTCCTAGTGTGCTAGGAGACACAGCAAAAAATAAAGTCTACTCTCAGTCTGCAGTGGCTTCATTTGTGTCTTGAAGGCTGCATCTCAATGAACTCATCTTAGCAATATCTCTGGGGGGAAGGAGAGCTTCATTGTCCCCTTTGTGAAGACGTGAGCCTGGCAGCTATTGAAGAAGGTGTTTGTCTCCAGTGACACTTAGGTTGGAAAAAAAAAGCCCAAAGAGATGTGGAAAAGAAAATAATGAGGGAAAAAATAATAATAGTAAGAGAAAATGGTAAGGTTGAAGGAAAGGGAAAAGTTAGGAATAAGGAGAAGGTTAGGGGTGGGCGGGGAGGCAGGAATCTGCGGTTTAGGAATGAGCTATTGTCAGATGTGACAGTATGAAAAACTAAAGATCAGGATAAAGAAAGTCACAGAAAATAAAACACACAAGGAAGCTATTTATCTTCTCCTGGGTCAAGTACAGCAGGAAGGCTTCTCAAGTGTGACAAACCCAAAGTTGTTCTGGTCCTGGGGCACACACAGCATTAAGGACTATAGGAAAATGCTTTTTCCCAGGAGTCCCCTTTTTGCTTTGGGCTGTTGTGCCCTCTAGTGCTATACAAAGCAAGCCAAAGTTCATGGCAACCACCTGCCTGAAATTCAGTTTTCAGTTACTTCTTCCAGGATGCAAGGTAAACCATATTACTAGACAGCACTTTTAAAAAATTCATTTGTTTTGGTCATGCTAACTAGGGAAGACTTCCTGAGATGTTTTTGAAGGACTTGTCTGTTCCCCACCTGCACTAACCTTCCCTGCCCTTTGGCCTTGGAGACCAGACTGAGAGCAAACCTGTGGCTTTTGGGCAGGTAAGGCACCTATACTTTTTTTGCACGCAAAGATCTTTAAAAAGGGTAAATCTGGTGGTCACTTATGGGAGTTTCTATGGAAAAATCTGGGCTTAAGCTCTTCTGAAACCTTGTTTAGTGGGTTTTCTTTGCTACAACAGCATTGCAGCCATGGCTTTCAGACAGCTATCCCAACCATTCCTGGAATATAGCTGTGCTCAGGTTTTATTTCACTCTTCTTATATTGGCAGGGGGAATACTGTGCCACCTCATAAAAGACAGCCTCTGCTACACGCAGTTTTGTGCAGGATGTAAACTGGAGAGAAGCAGAGAGGGAGGAACAAGCAACGAGTGCTTGCCACATGCAGATTCGCTGCACAAGCCCCCGATGCAGCACTGCTTCAAGATGAAACCAGACACTGTGTGCAGAAGGACGTGACCGTGAGTTCCTACCTGGATCAAATTATATCCTGTTCGCTGAATTAATGCACGGAGGGCGGCTTCTTTCTGTGTGCCGGTCAATCCATCCCCGGATTTGTGATTTGATTCCATTGTGAGTGATTATCAGCAAAAAATCAGGTTAATTAGGGGTGCTCACTGCAATCAAATTTAAGATAAATTAAATAAATTAATACAGCTAGGAGGAGAAAGTCCACCCTCCTGAGAAAACTAACAGGATCATTCTTCCTAAATGAGCCATTCATTCTTCCTAAATCAGTCCTTTTGAGATAAAATAAATAAATAAATAAATAAAACCACAGACCATGGAAAAAGCAAAAATATCCCCCTCTTCCATGCTGCATGACAGCAAACCCACAATCAGATCTTGTCCAGTGCTCCAGCAAGATGCAGGGGATATTGCAGCATACATGTGCAGTTGTGTTAGGAGGGAATCACATGCAAGGTGCCTAATCTGCCTTAAAGTAGGAGGCAACTTGTCCTTCGTGCCGTGCCATCCCGTTGGTACTGGAAAGGGAATCTGGCATGAGCCATGCTCAGCACTCTGTAAGAGGCATGAGACATAGGTCCAGATGTGGCTTGCTTTTAAAACTCAGGAACATGGGAGAACTTCAGATCTGTATCTAGGTTCAGGGCTGTGACAACCTCAGGTTCAGATGTTTTGATTCAGTGCTGTAGCTTTAGGTCATATCTAATTAAATATTATAATTTTTTTTGTTTACTTTTTGGGTTGAAAACACCATAAAGCTGAAATCTGAATCTGAATTGGGCCACACATGCTGGCAAAGGACTATTTTTAAGACAGACTCCCTGCCTATAATTTCAGTGTGCCCAGTTTTTACTGAATGGGGAGCATCAAGCCTAAGCAAACATCATATGCATGGGAATGTGTAGAAATAGGTCTGCAGATGCAACGCTGAGCTTGAGGACTCACAATGTCATCATGGATGCTGTCATAGCAGGAGATTGCCAGTGAAGTCTTCTGAAGGGAAGACTTAAGCAGATAATTAAATTTAAATAGGTGGATTATCCTCAGTGCAAAAAATGGGGCGTGAGCCCATGTCCTTGCAGGGTCTGAGCCTTGTGTCACTTGGGCTCCGCCACACTGAACTCTGCAGGCTTGGAAATAGAGACATTTGTGTAACAGCAGATTTTGGAGCAATTTATTGTCCAGTTTTGTGGGATGTTTTGGTTATCTTTTTGTTGTGTTCCCAGGCTTTCCTGTGTTTCAATTGCTGCCGATGTGCGGGGGCTGGGAGAAGGACTGAGCCATGCAATAGCTCTCTCCCATCTCTAATTGCAAAATGAGCGTTTTCCACAGCAACTGGAGCCTGATTATTGTTTTGGTTTATCTTTCATAGAATCAAGTCTATATTTAAGCACTTTCTCTGTGTGTGTGTGTGTGTGCGGTCTGTGTGTGTATCCTTCAGATCAGAGTGATTTCTTTAATGCCTGGAAAGCATTGAGTGAGCCCAGGCTTTGCAGAGGAGGCGTGGAGGTTGGTGGGTACCCAATGCATGACCCAGTCATGCCTTTGCCCCTGCCGAGGGCAGCAGCAAAGCCCCATTGGTGCTCATGGTTTCTCCTGCAGAGCTGGGGTTTGGCATGGCACAGGGCAAGGTTTCCAGGCTTCTTAAGAATGTAAAAAAAAGGTTTGATGGTGCATATTGTATGCACTTGCTCCACGATCAGTGGTCACTCAAAGCAAACAGTCAAAATCCAAATTGGCTCTGCAGCCTCCCTTGCACAGGCAGAGGCATACTCTATATGCCTTATGGAGGAAAGTGCTGGTTTATTGCTAATTTAGCCCCTTGTATTTCGCTGTGTCCTGATTTCACCAAAGGTCTGAGTGATCAAACCACAGTACTGGGGTCAGTGAGAATTTGCACCAAACTTCACCGGTTGGGATTTAATCATGTGTAAGAGGCACAGGAGGCCATGCAAAGGTGTGAACCACACTGGCGCCAAGAGGCTACGTCCCATCCCCACTCCAAGGGCCACGCAAAAGGCTTTGTCCCTCTCTGTGGGACACATCGGTGCTGCAGAGGCAGGTGCAAGGGCTGCAGCAACCTGCTCAGTAACACCGAGGGTGGTGGGCTGCCAGCGCCGCCGTCACACAGGGAGCTGCCTGCACATCTTCGCTCCGTGCCGGGAAGGGAAGCAGTTGTACCGCAGCCAGCTGAGCCTGGCAGGTTTCCATAGCAGCTGAGGTTCCCAGTCCCATCCCCAGCGGCGACCTAGATAGACAGGCAGTGTAAGAGCATTTCCCCCTACCCCCCCCCGACGAGCTGCGTGGCTCGGCTGGCTGCTTCGAACGTGTTTGCATGGGGTGCCTTAGATGCTGTACATCTCCGTGCCTCTCATCTGAGGAGGAGTACCGCATGCACATCCCAAACCCAGGCATAGCTTCCAGTAATGTTTCCATCCAGGCAGCAGCTTCTTTCTGAGCAGAGAAAGTGAGCCATGGGGAGGCCGGAAGAACAGGAATAGCATATCTCCCAGCCGATACTTTTACAGCAGGAGCAATATGCCTCTTGGGCTTCTGCCTGAGTTGATAAGGCCAGACAAGCTCTTCTCATAAGGCATCCTGCAAATTTTAGCCTCTTTTAGACCAGCATGTCTAGACAGTTGCTTATTCGAGCAGAGAGGATAAGTTAAGCAATCCTGATTTAAAGTTCGGGACCGTGGCTGGACAGTGCTGTGCCTGCAGGGCTTGCACACCACCTGCATCCTGTTGTGATAGCGCTGCTCTTAGAAATTCCTTCTACTAATTAGTGTTCCAAATTCATTCATAACTAATGTTAGATAATGATAGCTTCTTGTTAGAGAGCTTTCCTCCATCAGGTGGATTTCCCTGGGATGGAGACAGAAATTATACCTCTTTTTGTTAAGAGGAAGAAATCCCTACAAAACAACTCCCAACACCCTAGCACAGTTAAGCAGCCTTTCCAGCCCCCAGTTTTCCAAGCAGCTCCATTCTCCCTACTTCTCTCCCACCTCCTGAGAACACCTAAAGACCTTTTGCAGGGGGTGCTTTCCCATCTCCACCACCCAAGAGTCTGTTCCCGGTTCCAGCACACAGACCCCAAGCCATGGTGTGACATTTAATTTCCTAAACCGGTGGGATTTCGGCCCTTTCCCTTATTCCAGGTGTCAGTGCCAGTAAGTGTAAAGGAGGAGAGCTGCTGTCATGGGACCAGGGAAACATGATTACTTTCTCTCTTTCTTTCTTCCCAGAACCATTAATCAATAAGCAAATCTGTCCTGACAGGAGGAAAACTCCCATTTCAATGGCTGCTCTCAGGAACTGTGAATGCCTGCAGGAAATTAAGGCAGTATTTTTAACAGCAACAACAAAAAAATAGTGGAAATAATTGTTATGGAATTCAGTCATTTTCAGGGGGTTGACCCACAGATTTCTTGCTGCTAATAATGGCTCTTATGTTAAAAAGTATAAAAACTATTTTGGGGGAGGGGGGCCGGAGGGGGCAGGAGGTGTTGCATTTTATTCAACAGGTGTTTATATTGAAGTTAGGAACTCCAGAGCTACAAACTGTCCAGGAGTATCTCCTATTTCTTGCTCATTTCTGGCCAAATTGTTAACAATACTGCCTTGTTATCATGGGCACAGAATCCAGAACCCCGGGTCAATAGGAAGGCAAGACAATAATTTTAAATCAGCCTTGTTTCATTTGAGTTTTCCCTCTCTGCGGCAAATGCTATCGTTCATTTTAGGTTTCTCTTAGAACTCTAAAACGTCAAGACAACAAAAGGCACTTTTAGCATAGCAAACCCCATACCGATCAGAAACGAGCTTGTTACAGCACTTCTTCACCTCCCCGTGACCACTTCTGTGCACCATTTTCTTGCCATTTTCCAAAGCAAGCAGACCTCACCAGCCTGCCCGCTGGTCCCAGGGCTAGCCCCAAAGCAGAGGCAAGCTTGAACCCTGCTCTTCCCAACTGCTTTTGTGCCTGGAGCCTTTCAGCTTGCAGCCCTTCAGAGAAACCTGGTTACTGTTTCCATGAATGAGATAACAAACCCCTGTTTAACCTGTGTGGATCGATGCGCCTTCTTGTTTGAATGTATTGAGCCATGCAGGCACATCCAGTGAAGGCTGTTCTGCCCCCATGCAGCCACCCCACGTGAAGAATTACAGCTCCCATATATATCCACATAACATGAAGTATTCTTTGTATTCTTCTTAAAATCAGGCTCTTTAAGTTTCTTGAGCTGCTATGAGACACACCAGCTCTTAGCCTGGGTGAGACACACTGCAGGACAGAGTTCAATTGAGCAATGAGGGTGTAATCCCTTACCTTTCTAGACAGGAGGTTTTTTCCAGGTTGTCCCACAGAAAGTGGGTACTTTTGGGTATTTAAAAGCAAATGGTATAGCTTCCCTAGGTACAGTGTGCCTTGGAGGTATGGAAAAGTGCTGCCCACATGCAGCATTTGCAGCACATGAGCCTTGAGAAAATATTTCACTTTTAATATTTCACTTTTCTTAGAAAGTGGCTGCCCTCTTGGCAACAGCTGCATTACCAAATGCGTGCAGCACACCCTAGAAACTCCTTCCAAGGATGAGAGACACCTGATGCTGAGCCCAGCCTCCTTCCCCACCCTGTTTTATTCACAACATCATGATGTGTCAAATGCTTTGAAGCCAACCTAGCACTCACTCCTGCATAAGACTTCTGTTTCACTGAGGGAAAATAGCTTAAGGGAAGCATTAAAGGACTGGGCAGAAAACTATTTGGAACCGATTAGGGAAATATGAGGTTTTTCAGGTGCAGTGATTGCATTTGAAACAGAGACTGACCTTTTGGAAAGAAAAGTAGGAATAAGAAGTCAGCTAGGCCAAGTGAAGCGGTCCCTAATGATTAGCCCTGGAAAGTTGCACTTTAACAAATCAAGACCGAATTATCGCAGGGAAAATCCCTATTCCCCCCAGCCTTGTCTGGATTCAGTTTTCAGCAACCGTGGGCGATCAGCACGGGGAAAGCACTTAAAAAAACTCCCTGCTGCCGCTGCCCAGGTGGGGATGATGCTGAATGCCCTTATCTGCTCACCTTGCTTATCAAAATGTCAAGGCGAGCCTTGCGGGGCCAAGTCATGGGGTGTTGGGGAACCCCCTCGGTTCCACCCCAGCATTTTTAGGCAGTGCCCGAGGCATGCACCTGATGGTGGGTCCTCGGCAGGGGAAGGCGTGTGGCCGAGCCTCTCCTTCCCCTGCCAGCTGTACTAAGCTGGCTGAAAGCCCCACTTCACAGGGGGCCATCTGAGCCCCCCACACTCCAGGCCTCACGGTGGGACAAGCCCAAGGGTGGCAGCATACCTGATCAGTTTGGGAGATCACCGCACGGGAAGAGGTCTCCTTGATTATGGGGAGTTTGCGACGTGTCACTCCGGTTATTCCCCAATCATCATATCAAACTCCAAAGGTTCAGCGGCCCCGGGCTGGTTTACAGTCCCTGCAGGTTAAACGTTAACCCGCCCTATCTCCTGGCTCCCTGCAGGCCTTTGACCAGATAGCTGGGTCACCGCCGCTCAGACGGCACCTACGCAGGCTGATTTTTACAAATAAATACAGAGGGCTTGAGTCAGACCATGGCTCGGAGGCAGGTGTGGAGGCCAGCCCACTGCTACCATTTATTCACCCCATGCTCTCCCAGCCAATCTGTCTCCATTGCTGTTGTTGCTCCCAGCAGAGATGCTGGGAGAAGGGACACAGCCCAGGCTCCCACGGGTGTTTTTGGCTTCTTGGAGGCAGTCCAATTGGCCTCACCATTGGCCTACACAGAGAGTGTAGAATTTTGCTGAATTCAGGGGTTCAAATGTAGATTTTGGAGGTTATTTTTAAAAAGAAAATAAACAACAACACCCAATCCAGTCTTGACCACTACTGCTAAGTACAGAATCCAGAGAGGGTTTAGGGGCTGCTGCTTCTCCTGGCATCGTGGGCAGGGCTTGGGAGTAATGAGCAGGTATAGAAGATTTTTTTCCCCTATTGAAAGGATTAGTGTCTCTTTGGTGTGCCATCCTACCTCACCTGCCACAAGAAACCTGTAAGATTTGACCACCAGATGACATCAGATTTCAGATGTGACACCAGTTTGCAGTCCAGCGTGCCACCAAGAACATCAGGATCTTCAGAGAAATGTTTTGAAATTATTCAGTGAAAATGCCACAGCCCTAAGTTGCGATAGTGAGAGAAGCACCAAATCAGCTCAAAAATAAAATAAAAAAAATGCCATGCATCTTCTTGTGACCATCAATAAAACGGTGTCATGAAAATGTCTCTGGGGGAGAGGCAGAGAGATAACAACACAAGATGGTGAGGAGATAACAACACTGTGAGCAGCTGCAGGTGAGTCTGATGATACATGAACAAGAGTGGAAACTGCAACATATGCAGTTGTGTCTGAAAGCACGGCAGGAGAAGTCTGATTTCCAGCCAAGGCAAACAGACATTTTACAGATTTGGGATTGCTGCTCTGGGAACAGTTTTGTCTCCGTGTGTTCTCCCAATGACTGGGTTGTCCAAGGCAAGAAATCTCATGCAGCCACATGCAGCAGCAACAGCATTGCTGGGGAGAAAAAGCCATCTGCTCATTAGATGGCATGCAAACAGCAAGTGGTGTTATACATGTAAATAAATGGACAAATTTGGGATGAAAAGCTGGTCACTGAGTCCCATTTTCAGCTAAAAGGCATCTGTGCTTCCACCAGTTTGACCCACATGGGTGGGGGAAATCTGACAACACATATGGGTGCAGGGAGACCTCACAAAGCCAGCCATTCAGATGAGAAAGGAGGTGGGATTTAAACTTAATTTTCTTGAAGGCCCTCAGGTTGTGTGGACACGGCAGCTACGATGCTTTTCCCCTATGTCTTCCTCTCCCTGGGGCAGACTTTGCTCAGAAGAGGAGACGTGATTTGTGTTTATTCTTCCTGGAAAGCCTCTCGAGAGGCACAGTGGAGAAGCCCCAAGAGCAGTAAGGCAGAATTGCTTCCTTTTCCGTAATCATGCCAGCAGTGGGTTGCCTGTTTGAGGGTTTCTCTTAGCTTGCCAGGTGGAATATAAGTAAAAACACTTGCAGCACAAGAAAAGCGACACTTGAGCAGACATTGCCCCTTTGTGTTACTTACCTACTGCCACAAAATTCCTAAGGTGAACCCAAACCCCAGCTTCCCCTGGAAGTGCTTCAAGATATCTCCTGGGCTGCCCAGCAAGGGATTAATGGCAAATCTTCAATTATCACCATCCTGCTGGCTGTGATGGGGAACAGAAGCTGCCCATTAACATCATAATGAAGCCATAAAAATATTTTTGATTTCAAGAGAGGCAGGATGCTCTGCCCAGGACCTCTCGGGGAGTCACTCCTCAGCCTCCACTTACTCAAGTTTTGAAGTAGGGAAGATATTAATTTATCATTGGGATGAAGGAGTGCTCAAGGAAGAAGTGGGTAGGAATTCAGGAGAACATGGTTTTGGAAAGTAATGATGCCAAGATATTGTCCACATACATCAGAACTGTAATGCTTGACTTTCTCCAGAAGGCAGATGTTCCCAGGCTCCACAATGACCCAAAACCACATGGGTTTTGGTGGCTTACTTGGCTTGGCTCGGGAGGCTTATATGTAGTGCTGAAAGAGGCTTTGCAAGAAGGATGGACACATTTTAAAAGTTATAAAGTAGAACTTTAGAGTTTATACATGTAGTTAGCTGAGACTTGTTAATACATGTTGTTAGCTGAGACTTGGAAGCTTCTTGGCTAAGCATTAAGGTGCTTAGCCCCCAGCAGACACCTGAGGATAATTTGGTGGCTGGTCATTGACCAGGTGGGGAAGGTTCACCTCTATCCCTCCTGGGAGGAGAACCTCAGTGATGTTTCCAGTGCCCTGATTTTCCCTTAGCTTTCCACAATGGTTTTTTTCCTCTGAATCCTTGAGCTGTGAGTGGGCATGTCTCAGCCCCATTCCCTCTTTCATCTTCCTTAGCCCATGCAACTCTCACTGCCAGTTTTCACAGGGGTTTGAACCAAGGCTATGCGGCTGGGCTGGATCAGTGGGTTGTGGGTATGGCCTGTGGGTTAAGGAGCTCTGTCCTCTCAAGCCTCAGAGGCTGGTGCTGAAGGGTGCCAAGTAGCTGCACATACCCACAAAAGCAGTGTGCCCCTTGAAGTCCTGGAAGAGCTTAGAGGGCAATATATGTTGTTATATATTTGCAATATATGTACAATATATGTTGCAATATATGTACAAATTACACGTACATACACATCATCCATGTTATACAAATGGTGATGAGTATCATTGCTCAGCAATAATGTAGACAAGTCTGTGATAGCAGCACCCCTCCCTTGCTTGGCAATGCTGAAAACCCCTCCTGGGTCCTTAGCGTGGTCCCCTTGGTGGGCACAGCCTGGCTAGCCTGACCATGCTGGGCTCCAGGTGTGGGGACACCCATGCTCAGTGGTCCTGTTGTCAGTGGCATGCCCATTGCCAGGAGATGGTCTGCTGGAAATGGAAAATGGAAGGATTCGTGGCTGCAAGGAGTTTGAATTTTGCCAAGTGGGCTATAGATGCGGTAGGTTATTCCCTTGTATTAGGGAAGGTTCCATGCGTTTGCTAAAGGCTGTGAGTTATAGGCTGTGTTAAACACCCTTACCACTCACTGAAGCTATACAAACATTGTTATGCTCCATTTCCCCAGCATAAATCTGTATAGTGTAATGCTACCGCATTGTGTAATTATGAACAATTAAATTTAAGCCTAAATGTTTTCAAAAACATATCCTATGTTTCAGCAGCCTGCAGCATACCCCACTGGAGTATTGTTCTAGGCTACCAAGGAGTTTGTATTGGATATACACGTGTTATACGTATAAAACTTGACCTTAGCTCCAAAGCTTGACACCAGGTGAAAACCAAACTCGCTCGATTGGGTTACTGCACCCCCCCTTCCTCTGTCTGGGGAATCTCTATCTTCTCATCCTGTTGCTTTCCCTTTGCTCTGGCTGAGACGTTTTGGGTTTGATCGTGCCACTGGGGTGCAGCAGTGATTTGCCAGTGGTGCGCGTGGTGCCAGGAGGGTGTTGGATCATGCCGCTGCCAAAGAAAATAGAATAAATTATAAAAGTTGTGTGCGGCTGTGACTTCAAGATAAAGCTGTGGTCATGAGTACTCTTTTGGTTTATGATATTTTGATATTAGCTCTGTTTGTGCAAGGCAAATATTTGGATATTGATTAAATATTGATGCTATGCTGGTCCATAAATGTTCTACCATTCCTCTGCTCCCAAGTCCAATGTCTCATAACGCAGTGTGTGAGCCTGCTACCATTACAACTTCTTCATTCTGGTGGGTGTTGTGTGAATGCTACTGATGGGATCACAAGACAAAAGCATCGACAATACTTTTGTAGTTACTTCGTTGCTCCATGGTGTAAAGCCAGAGTGAATGATCATAAAGCAGAAGCAGAGTCCTACCTGTGACTGCAGATAACTACACTGTTGAAAAGATTAAATGCACTCATTCCTAATTTGCCTGCTCAATATCTGTTTCTAAAATCCATGTCAAAAAGTAAATGCAAAAAAGTGTGATTTTTGAAACAGGAGCTGATGGTAACATTGGTTATGAAGATGTTTTCATCTCTCTCTCTCTCTCTCTTTTTTTTTTTTAAAATGATTATTTTCTTCTGCACCTGCTAGCATGTTTTTCCTTTTAGCAAACAGTATCACTAGATCCAAATTCTTGGAAATTTAATTGAAAGTTACTTTCAGCTATTTTTAGTTATACTAAAAATTTCCCAGCTTGCTTCCTGACTCTTTTTTCTTCCATTCCTGCAGTCTGTTGACACTATTAGGATGACCTCTACTTGGTGTTGGAAAAAGATGTGTTTATCATATATGTAATATACCAAAGAAGTTATAAAAAGTGACTATTTTTTAAATAAAACAAGGTCTTCCACCTGTACAGGAAAATAAGGAGGCAAACTTTTAAAGGCATATGTTTTAAGGTTTATGCTATATTAGGCTTTAAAAAAAATATGGTTGTTTTTTTTTTGAAAAATTCAAGATAAAATTTGTCCTTCATACTAAAACAAAGAAGTTGGTAGTTGATTTTTAATAGTAATAAATCTCAGGAAAATGGAAGAAAATATTTATTAGAAAAGAGAGCTCCTGAATACGTGTTTCACAGGCAAAGTAGAAGAGCTCAGAGAATGAAAATGAGTGAATATTTCCATATCATGGGGGAGTAGGTACAATTCAAATCTGACTTACTTCTCAGTTATTTTTCCATGTCCCCTCTGGAGTAAGGTGATGATAAAATTATTTGGTATGAAAATGTTTTTTTTCCAAACTTTGATTTCCCAGCCAGCTCTTATTTCATCTTTAAGTTCAGTATGAAGTAATAAGATGTTCTAATAGTAGCAGTTTACATAAAACATAAATGAAAAGTAGTAAATGAATTTGCTGTACAAATCTGAATCAGTAAGTAATCTGATGTTGTTAGGTCTTGTTTAAACATTGCATATGCCAAAATTATTAAGGTTAACTGTTTACATTTCAGTCTTTAGAATACATATTTTAACCTCTCATCTAGCTGAAACTGTAGATCATGAAACAAATAATTAGACCCAAAGGCTAGACGCAGCTATTTGGAGAACCTTTTTGTGGTTTATGTGTGTGCAGGAGAAAGGTTTCCTTTTCTGTTTCAGGACAAATAAGAATTGACATGAAAAGGACAGGATTTGCACTGTTGTTTGTCTATTTATTTTGGAAAGACACCCTGCAAAAGGTCTAAACTCAATTTGCCACAGCTGCATGTGCACCTACAGTGTATAACTTATTTTTGGTAGACGAGGGGGATGTTTTGCAGTTCTAGAGGGATCCTGAAACACGTTGGTTGAAATAAAGCTGTTCAATAGCACACAGACCTCAGTGCCTGGGCTCTAATACAAGTGCAACTTCAGCATCCTGGTCGCTTCCTCAGGATCTTGTGTTATGGCAAAGGTTTGGATGAGGGGAAACCACTCCTGTGGCACAACAGCTTGAAATGGTGACTGCCAGATGTTACAAACCAGAGTGAAGAAATATGGCTTCTTGGGGTGTCAAAAACAAAACAAAAACACTTATAGGGACAAATAATATGCAGTTGAATTAAGACTTGGCCCTGCCACAGTGTCCTGCTTGTTGGAGCAGGAGACTTTTGTCTCTAAATATTGGAGCTGTCTCCCAGTCCTTCCGTAAGTCTGCATGATGGAATATGTCCCCTTCAGGCACAAAGCAGCAAGAGTTACCAGGGCACTGAGAAGCTGGCTATGTTAACATCCATCCTAAATCCCACCTGATGAGGGAAATCTGGTAGTGAAGGAATTTCCCAAGTGGTTAGGTGCAGGTGGAAGGGAGATGAGGTCAATGACACTTTTATTTTTTGGAGAGAGGAAATGGTGAATTATGTAAGATTATATGTGAAACAAAGAGGAGGGAGGAAGTGGTATTGACCTTGGCATATAGGGACATTGGTAAGAGAGATGCTGACATTTTGCATAAAATACTAGGCAAGTCTGAGTATGAAAAATGGAAGAAATTAGGTTTGGTGGAATTTTAATATACATATATATTTATATATTGAAAAAAATATTTTTAGCCATTGTTGGAGATTGGTGTCTTTTCCCCTACTGGGAGACCACTGAAGAAAATGAGATTTTTCTGCATAGTAGATCGGCAGCTGTAAGTCCAAACTAACCTTTTCTGGCTAAGCAGAGTCTTCTGCCTCTTCTGATCTTTGGCCACCCAGGGAGGCAAAAGCAAATAGTCTGGTATTCTGCTTTCTTCCCTGTGGCTTTTCCTTTAGCCATGTATGCTTTGCTTCAGAGACCATTCCATAACTCCTGTGTCAAACTGGAGAATGTAGGCATGCAGAATATTTCCAAATTCATTCTTAAAATGAGAGTTGTTTCCATGACTCGTTGTACCTTTCCAATATGTAATTTTATTTTTTTTTTTTTTTTCTGAAAAGCATTTCTGTGACACACCAAACTATGATGTTTTATTACGTTGTGGTATTGCAGAAAAGGATTTGGGTCATTCTGATATTGTTGAGCCATCAAGTACAAAGCTTTATGAGACATGTACATACCTGTTAACACTGATTCAAGATTGAATTATGACTGGTCTTTGGCATCCTGGCATGAATTTTGCAGGTCCCTGGTTTAGTAATTCACAGAGGAAATCAGGGAAAGAACATTGTGGTCAAAGTGTTGGAGCGGGATGGGTGAAAAAAAGCAGTCAGAAGGAGCATTTACTCATCTGTGTGCTGTGCCAGGAGGGGTGAGCATGGCCCAACTATTTCTCTGCAGGAGGAAATTTTTTTTGCTTGGCTATGTGTAAGATAATGTACCTCAAATTAAGGGTAAGTGTAATCCAAGAACCAAGGCATCCACTTGTCCACTGATTGCTCAGCAGGATGGAGAAGCTGTGTTACAGGGAAATACTTTTCCTGGTGGCACCAGGAATACGGTGCAATAGTCTTCCTGGTGGCTGTTGTGATGGTGTTTTGGGGATGGGCTGACTGCAATTTTGCAAGAGCCCAAGGTCATTCTTTCAGTTTTTTCCTCTCTAGGACTACCTGAGAAGCTGCATCATGTGCCTTGTGCACAAGAAAAAACAGCTGGCAAAACTACCTATTTCTACTTCTTTGCTGACAAATCTGTTACTGGGTTCCTGAGGTGCAATTGTGAGCCGTCCTAATGGGACAGACATTATTCCTTGCACAAGCATCCTGTTGCCACCTTTTTGTTGTCTGTAACGAGCTTTCTTCATGGCAGGAAAAAATGAATTAAGGTTGAATTTGGCTGTTCTTGCTCAGGGAAAGGAGTCACAGGAGTAAACAAAGACTGAGTGGTCTGTCCCTTGTTGTATGTCACCAGAGTACTGAATCCCCTTGGGAACTAAGGAGGGAAAGGTTATGAAAAGAGCTGCAGAATGAAGTAAAAGAAA
Source organism: Stictonetta naevosa (assembly GCA_011074415.1). NCBI lineage: Eukaryota > Metazoa > Chordata > Aves > Anseriformes > Anatidae > Stictonetta > Stictonetta naevosa. The sequence continues at coordinate 711,789 of CM021702.1, forward strand.
GTCCTGTGGCCTGAAGGGCATGTGACTTAAGTAAGGGCTGAGTGATACTGCCAGGAAAGCACAGAGCTGTGCAATTGGTGATTAACTTCTCAAGCTCTGTGTACAGGAAAAATTACTCTCATAAATCAGAGAGGTGCCCACTCCTCCTTCCAGAGTATTTTATAAGCAACACTGTGACCCCACTGACCCCCAAAATACAGACATTTCAATGGTGGAGACTTAGATGTCTACACGCAGACTAGCAGCTTTTGAGTGCCAAGAGCCAGAATTAGTGATGGCCTTTTTCCTTTAAAAAATCTCAACTTTGTTCTCCTTCAATTTTTTTTCTTTTCTTTCCCCCAGTGGTTTTTCAGGCTGTCTCTTATCCAGTTGGTTGGCTTTGATGCTGTGTATTCTTGAGCCTGAAGGTTGGCTTGTTGGGTATGAAATCTCATTTGAGCCCAGGTCAGAAGCAGGATGGTTTATTTCTTCCCTGGGAGGCTGCAAAAAGCAGGTCAGGTCCAAATTGTGAGGCTTGGACCTTCCACCTGGTCTAAATGTGAACTTCCCTGCGGGCTGGGGTTTGGATCCAGCCAGCAAAATCACTGCGGAGGCAAGCTGCACCCAAGCTCAGGTGGGTGGCTGGTCTGGTCTGCTGCATTAGGCCAAACCTGCACACAGCAGGGTCTGTGTTGCAAGGTGGTGGTGTTTATTTTTGGATGTGTGACTACTAACCACTAACAGAGTAAATATTTAATATAATAAAATTGAAAAATAGAGTAATCTGTGGAGTTTAGGCAGAACTGTGTCACTTCAGCATAGGGGTAAGGTGTGTGTTTTTTCCTTTGAAGCATTTATTATTACTTTTTTCTCTAAATGAATCTGAGGCCTTGTTAGCCTTAGGGGTGCCACAGTTTGCTTTGCTATTTAAAATGAACTCCACCAGCTGATAGTCTGCCAGCACCTTCCCTGAAGCTCTCCTGCCTGATGATGTATGGGAAACGCATTCATTCTGAAGTGGTGTTTTTAAACAAACTCTTTTCAGCTGTGGCCAAGTTTAAATCTTCAAATGTTTCCTTGCCTAGAGAAATGGTTTTGCTTTTAAATAAATAAAAACTGGTAACACTGCTCCAGAATCTATTCCTATGACTTCCAAGCTGTGACCAAGAAACACCAACTGAGGCTAGATGTGACTCTGGTTAGCTGTAAACATAAAACAACACTGTTACTGCTAACAGCTGCATTTGGCAAGTGGGGCAAAGCCCTAGGGATTTAAGCTGTTTTTTTGTTTTGTTTGTTTTCTGTGTGGGTATCTGAGGTTGGTGAATTTGTTAAGGTCTAATAGGTGTATGTGAATCCACAGACCCAATGTACTTGTTAATCCAAATCTTGACTTCTCCCTAGCAGAAAGGGTTTCTTGAGCTCTGTTTTTCCTAAAACTCCTCTGGCCTTGATAACTACCTCCTCCTGCCCATTGCAGCATCCAGCTGGTAAGAGGTTGAAGTGACAGTGTGCAAAGTGGCTACAGAAACACTTGCATAAGGCAGTGTTAGAGTCCTATTCTCCCCTTTGCAATGGTTTTGGGTGGCACATGTTGCTTTTTCCATGACAGCACTTGCCATCATGTCAGATTCCTGTTGTGGATGGCACTGTTGGGGACTCCAGGTCGGCATGGTCTTGCTAGAAAAAAAACATATATTTTTAAAAACTTGCTCACATTACAAACTTTGCTGGCCGATTCACTTCTGTTGTGAGCAAAGACACTGTCTTGGTCCTGAAGAAATTCCCCTCTGAAGTTGTGACATTACTTTGAGAAAATTCCAGATGTGGCAAAATGTCATTTTTCCAATGGGAAGGCAGCTCCAGACTGGTTTTCCACTGCAGCTTCACAAAAAACATCCCCTCTGTGCATCTGGAGGACTGCAGTGATGCTCACAGGTAAGGGGTGTCCTCCCAGGTTTGCAAATCATGAGATTTCTTGTTTTCTACCTACTTCTGCCCATTGCAAGCGTAACCGCTGTGGAGTGGAAGTTGAATACAAAGAAGGAGATGTTACTCTTTCTTGGATACACAGAAAGGAGATGGTACTCTTTAACCTTCATTTGCTGTCTGTTTTCTGCTACCAAAATACCAACCTTGCTAGTAACATTTATGTAATGTGCTGCTTTCTATTTTTGTCCTTTTGAAGGCAGACAAACTTGTCACAAAACTTTTCAAAGCTGGAAATTGCTGAAGTCTTTCCAGTGCTCGGTAACAAATTACAGTTTTGAGATAATACATAGCTCTGGGTATTGCTGAGAAATGACATGTTCTGGATATTTTAATTAGTAATTTGTGTATCTGGGGAAAAAATGTTCAGATGCCATGCAACCAAGTAATGCATGTACATTCTGAATCATAAACAAATATTCTCCCTGGTACTATAATTCTTTTGGCAGATTATATAAATAAATAAATCAATCAAATGGGAATTCATTCAGCTGCTCTATATAGTGATCAAAATATCTTGGATGTCACAGGGGTGTGGATTTAGTCACTTGCCCTTCCCAGCAATACACTATTATTGCTACTACTTGTTTAGTACAGCCCCTTGCTAAGAGAGGAGTAATGCAATGTTCACCATGCATACTGAAACCCTATAAGTGGACTATTTTAGGCTTTTCTTTATTTTGGGGCAGCAGCAGAACATGATCGGAGTGGAAGGCAAAGACCAGTCGGGAAGGCTGGGCCAGTGGTGAGGCTGGGGTTGGATGGGGCACCACTGGCTTTCCACCCCAAACTAGGCAGACCTCTCCTCTTGCTGGAGGGCAATGCACTTTTGGAGTTGAAAAGTGATAGCCTCCAAAGGGACCTCTGGAGGTGGCAGGAGCTGACTGCTGAAGCAGCTCAAGATTTTCACCCATTCTTTGTATGAGTCAATCCTGCAGTGAAACAATCACAAATGAATTAAAACCATGTTTTTGTAGGTGACTTAGTTTCTTCTCTAGCCTTGCCAAAGATTTTCTACTGCTGAAGCATCATGTCCTTGAACAGGAGTGCTGTGCTAGGAAGGATGAAGTTGGTGATTGGTACCATGTTAGCTATGGGATTGCATGAGTAAATCTTTGAACAGATTGTGGGTAGAAATTGAACATGCATGTAGTGATGCTCTGTTACAGCAGTATATTTTTTATTATAAAAACAGTAATTGTCATGTAGTCATACAGAAGAACATCAGTTTGAAGGCTAGGTGCATGCGTTTGTAATAGCTGTTCCACAGAAGAAACTTTATTCTATGAAACTGAAGAAAAATAAAGACTGGGGGGGTCAAAAGGATTTCTTTCTAGATGAAGAGGAAGGATAGACTGAGACTGCAAAGCAGTCACCAAAGAATGCCAAACAGGGTCTTGAGCACTCACCTGCTATGACCCTCTGCCATGATAAGTGAAATAACTTTACATTTAAAGTGTGGTTGTGGCCAGCTCTGCTGACTTCATCCTGAAGTGTGCTAGGTTTTGCCGCTGCTCCGGGTGACGCTCTTATGTTTTTATAAGGTGCTAGTTCAGAGCCAAGGCAGCCAGCAGTATGCTAACCACTCTTCTGCTTTACTCATCATCAGAAGAATTCAGCTCAGTTCCACTTGCAAAGCCTTGCCCTCGGGACTACGACTTGAGGACAGTCATGTGGAAAGCTCTGTTTTTTGGTTTGTTGGCTTAACCAAAAAATATGTACTTTTGGTCAACTGGAATAATTGTGTCTGTTAGGTTTCTCCCTGTGGAATTGAAGAAACCTGAAATTCCTTTGGGCTGACTCAGCTGTTGAGACTATTTGAAGATGAAACATTGTATTATTTTTGAAAATATTTTGAAAAAAAGTCTGATCAATTTTAGTCAATGCTGGTTGATTGTATTTTATTTCTCCCCCTTTTTCCCTCCTTCCCCTTTTTGGTTGTCAAGAAGGTCTACATGGCATGTTGTGTTGTCTGAACTTAATTTATTTAATAGTGTTCCTGCACATCAAGCAGGAAAGCCTGTTGCTGGGGTGTGGAGAAACCTGATTTTTTTGACAAGTGAATGGTGTACCTGCAATATCACCAGTTCAGGAAGAACCTCATCCTGGCCTCTGGTCTGGAAGCAGGCAATCAAGTCCAAATGGAAATGGCCATGAAGTCAGAGCTGAAGTGCTGTGGTCTAATTTTAATCATATTCTCAAGACTGAAGTGTGATTTTTGTCCTCAGGCATTTGGTTTAAAAATGGAGTTATATATTGACCTTCGAGTTATGTTTTCATCGATTGGGTCTGACTTGTTTTTTATTTTTATTTTTTTTTAGCATCACTGTTACCTCTTACAGGTGAGAAATGTCACAAATGACACCTTAAAGTGGTAAGTATCTTCTGCTTGTTGTTCTCCTTGTAGTATGTTGATGGCCTGACCTGGATTTCTGCTATGTTGTTAAATTCATCTGCGTTTTCCTATGAAATAACCTCTTGGCAGTAAGAATGAGCTTGTCTGCATGTTATTGCTGGGTGCTGATAGGCAGGGATAGGCTGCACACTTTCCATCCCTACAAGAACTGAAGATTTTCTCTGCTGATTTGCTACTCTACTCTGTTTTATCTTTTTTTTTTTTTTTTTTTTTTTCTATAGGCTGTAAAGTAACATTCTTTTAGAGAAAGATGCTGGCATAAAAATTGTACCGAAATATTCAAAATTACTACTACTACATTATATTTAATGTTTACAGCTAGCTGTGGGGGAAAAAAATGACCACTTAAGAAGCTAGTAATTGTAATAATCTTAGTCAAGGATAATATCTTCTTCATATCATGTGTGTCAGCTTCTGAAGATCTTTCCAGTTTCAATGGAAGAGTAGCATGTATACTTACTGTGGTCTAATGGGATCTGTGGGTCCAAGTTCAGCTATCAAATGGTACCAATCTCATAAGAATTTAGTGGGGTCCCTGAGACATGTCTCCTTGCAAGTCCTGAATAACCATTTGGTTATCCAGGGTGCAATACAGACAAAGGTTAGACCTTCCCCCCCCCCACTCCCATACCTTATTTTCCTGTAGGCACGCTTAGCTTTGCAGAGCCAACATCCCTTGCAAAGAGAATATATTTCCCCTTGGGTCTGGCTCTCCATTCCTTTCACTCAACAAACTCTTTTCCTTTTTTATTACCTCTTCTGAAATCAACAAGGAAATTTATTCTATAAATAGCACTTTTTTTTTTTTTTTTTTTTTTTTTTTAATAAAGAAACAGGCTCACAGGCTCATTCAGTTTATATCAGATGGAACTTTTTGTGCTGTTAACTATGAAGGGTCTGTATAAAGCAGCACAAAAATCAATGTGTTTATCTTGAAATTGCAGAAGGTCCCTAGGGTTTCTAAAAGCGATCCTGCAGGAATGTCCCAAATCATAAAACAGGAAAAATATTCAAGGTATTCAGTAACTTTACCTACTATTTATCAGTACTTAAACTCTGTTTCAGTACTTATCCCTGACTGAATTGTTGGGCCATACTGCATGTAACACTGGGCTGGTCCTCTCAGGTCTTACGGTTACGAAACCAGACTTTAATCCTGAAAAAAATCACTATATTGACTACGAAAATAGAAAAGACAGCACTGTATCACCAGTTATGAGGATAATACTGGGCTGCACTAGGTAAAGCTACTTTCTATTAAAATGACCCACTTTTAGCTACCTGTACATATGCCAGACTTATGCTGGATATTTTACACTTAGCCTCAGGCTGTGGTTTTCTGGAAGGATTTAACTTGAGAGCTGGGGGTGGAAAGTTAGGGAGCAGCAATCTTGTCCACCATCAGCTGTGCACACTTCATCCAGGTGCTGCGTATCACGTTCTGGCTTTGGAATGGCTGTGCCACCAGATATCCTGGGATCCTGTGATTTGACCACCTTCTTGTCAAATATCCAGCAATTTGTATATCATACCTTCTTGTCCCCTGAGCTTCTCTCCCAAGTTTTAAAGTATTGCTGGTGCAGAGGAATGAGAGACACTCAGTGTTGTACTACTGGGTGGGGATGAACAAGCTGGATTTCAGATACCGCTGTAGAGAGTGCGAGAATATGGCTTGTCTGGAAGGAAAAACTTGGATGTTACTTGTTTGCTGGGTAACTGGGAAGGCAGGAAAGCTTTCAAGCACTACACAGGGGAGATTTTTCAGTGAAGGATGTAGTTTGGAGGTCTTCTCAGCTTTGGAGTCATCAATCCAAGAAGAGATGGTGGGGAGATCATTGTTTAAACATGAAAGAAGTTTTGGAAATTTGATGATTTGAAGGACTCATTGAGACTATTTCAGCCTATTGTTTTCATCAAAACTTGCAATTCCATTCATCGAGCAGATCTGGGAAAAACAGACCCCCAGAAAATTGCAGAGGCTGAGAAAAGCAGAGCGAAAGGGACTGGCTATGTGATGCAGAGGCGTATTTGCAGGAGGCAGCACTAGTCACATCAGCTGGGGGAAAGCTTGGGTTGAAGCAGTGTCTCATTTCAGCTGGAGCTGCTGCATTTGTAAGAAACTAAATCCAAAGGGCACATGTAGGAAGGTGTATCCCTATAAAGAAGAAAAACCTATATATTTTTCTACTCCATGCAGAATATAATAGCCTTCCATGGAGACAATATTTAGCAACTGTTGTTTCTATTGATATTTGCTCCAGGGCAGCCAGATGGAAGATGAATGTGACCTCACTGCTTGGACACGGGATGCTGATGAGCAAGTTAATCTCAAATCAGGAGTCATGGTAGAGGCTTTAGAGCTAGAGTCCATGGGTGCATGCAGCTGAGTGGGGCTTAAGTCATTCAGTGCAAGTCAGCTGTAGTACAAAGCCCTGCAAAGATGCTGGTTTGCTTCCTGATATGCAGCACACCTGAGAACACATTGGACAATAAGCCTCACTAAAATGTGAGTGCAGAAGTGCTGGCAAGACTGATTGCATTAAGTGTACATCCCTATGCGAATGCATTTTGATTTTTAAATAGAGCAAGAGGCTTTTACACTTCAGAAGAATTTTATGTGTGTGTAAGCTACTTCTGAAAAGCATGAGACATCGAAGCTGCAGTACTTCAGGTGACTTGGATCTGGAACTTCTTCTACAGAAAGATACTACAGGCGTCAGCTCAAAAATCCTGACTGGGCTGAGGACTTCACAGACTTCTTTAGTACAAGTACCATGTAGTAACATATCCCTTCTCTGTGTGACCACAGTACAAACAGAATTAGTGTAGTGGACATCTTGCATGTAGGTGAAAAGTCTCTTCTGCCAAACATTTACCTCTACGGTTAGTGGGAAACTGCAGTGGGAGAAGGAATTTCATAGTGTCTTTTTTAAGGTTCATACAAAATGTAACTGTTACTCTGCATATGCATCTTCATGTGTAGGATCACCCAGATTATAGTCTTACACTTCAAATTGATATGTGATAGAATTTATTATATATATATATATATATATATATATATATGTTTAAGTGGGGAGAGTCCGGTCATAAGAGTCTGGTCTGGCAAAGAAGTTAAGTCAGTTTGAAGTCAGCTCTGTCAATCTAAGGTTGTGTTTAATAGCTGCTGATCTTGGTGAAGAGGGGGATGGAAAAGTTTCATCAACCTGGGTTCCACCTCCTCCATTTTTTAAAAAATATATGTGAAAATACATTGATCTAGATGGTAAACATTGACTCTGAATAGCAATTCTCCACTGTCCTTTTGCTTTGAAAAAACAACATTATCTCTTAGCTGAAGAATAAGGTGATTCATAGGAGCAAAGTGTGCTTATCTAGCTGTTTTCAGTCTCTAGCATGGGAAGCTGGTGATGCATAAAATGCTCAAATGCAGAACAAATTTACCAAAGGAAAAATATTAATTTGTATTAAATGCATCTGGTTTTGTTGATTTTGCTCACTGCACTGAGCTGGTGCTACAGATGCTCCTATGGTGCTAGGTGTTTCTTGCTGAATTCATGTTTACATCCTTAATAGAAAGTAAAAGAAAAAAAGAGATTGTAAATATATCTTTGGGCTTGAGGTGAAAACCAAACTACATTGGTTTGTGACAACTACATCTTTGCAAGACACTTCTGTAGTGATAGTGATCCATAGCATCAGTAATTGTCCTCATTTTTCATTGTAAATATCTGCTAGATTTAAAAAAAAAAAAAAAAGAAGAAGAAAGAAATCGATTCCCCAACCATAATATACTCCTGATCTACTTCTACCTAATGAATGGAATGAACCTTCATTAATTTGACCTGCTCTACCTGAAATACTTTAGACTTTTGTTACTAAAGTCAGCATTGATTGAACTGGATTGTAAACTTCATAGTGCCTTTGCAAATGGTTTTGGTTTTGTTTCAGATTATTCTCCCCCTCCCCCCCCTTTATGAATACATGCTGAGCAGTGAATGGTATTATTTCTCAGTCAGAAAGTGTTTGATCATAAAAAAGTCTGTTTCTAAGGAAGATTTGACAAAAACTTGTGTTAGAAAAGTTCGCAGGCAACTAAGGATATTCTTCAAACTGTTTGATCAGTAGCTTCTAAAAGCAAGATGTATAGAAGCTGGACATATAGCTGTTTAGGGTTTTAAAAGGAAAACAATTAAAGAGCACAGAGCCTTTAAAGGCAAACATGGTAAGCTGCAGAAAGGCAAAAGTGAAGTGAAAAGGAGAATTGATATTCAGCGTACTAATTTCTCACAGACTGAGATTGACATTGACAGCTCTGCTGGGAAGTTGCATTGTTATTAAAAATGTTGTGGAAATCCAAACTGAGAATAGGAAATTATGGGATGTGTGAATTTTGCTGAATGAAAATAAACAGCTAATCTCAAACACCTAAATGTACAAAGACATAAAAGCTTCATAAAATGCCATGTGACTGTGATGTCATGAGGCAGCAGCCAGTCTCGTAATGTCAAATATTACTGGCATGTTCTACAGAGCAGTTGAAATGAATATGATGTCATAGAAAAGCAAGTTGAGAGCTGAGTAATAAAAGAAAGGAACTGATGACAAGATTGTCCAAAAGGTGGTCTGTGGTAGCAAAGTGAGGAATGGGGGCTGTTTCTGGACTCTGGAAATAACCTCACTGGTAGATGGGTCCCTTGGAAGAGCATCCATCCCTAGGATGGGCCCGAGTGGGATTGGGCTGGAAAGCCCTGCCCCAGGGGGCCTCCAGCCAGGGCCTGAGGGATTGCTGGGTGACATGGGAGGTGCCAAACTGCTGTGACTGTGCCTGTTGCCACCTCAAAAGAGGAACTCTTGATGCATCTTTGAAGTCAGAATAATTCAAGCTAAGAGTCATTTTTGGGACGGTAACCTGGAGTGCAAGGCTGTGCTCAGAGGTCCTTGCTGCCCATGTGGCCTTTGCCTTTGAGATCTCTGTGCAGGCCTGTTTGTTGGCATGGGACCAGTTCTCTTTTGGTGTTACTGCCACTGAACATTCCCTTTTTAGCAAAAGAGGCAATGGTCATTTTCTAACAGCTCTGTCACCTTCCTAATTTAAAGAGCCATTTCTGACATCTCGAGTGAGTTTCTTTTTGCTGTTTATGCCTGAGTTGTCATCTCTAGTGCTAGTTCAAAGGAGACAGATTAGCAGGCCTCAGAAAGGGAAAGATGGATGACACCTCAAAGTAGATTTCCACAAATACTCCCAGCAATAACGCAGACAGCCTTCAGAGCTGTTTGAATATAAACTCAGAGCGGTGCTCAGGAAGAGCAGCTCTTTCCAGTCAGGCCTGGTGTCACTTTCCCAAGATAACCGTCAGTTGTCACGCTAAGCACACTGGTTTTATTTCGGCACTTAAACATGGTTGTAAGGAGCAGAAAGTTTTTAGATCTGTCACAGATGAGAGGCTGAGCATTTTACAGAAACATTTTGGTCTCCAAATAGACCTTCAGTGGCTTAATGTATTTGTGGATGGCCAGGTGGCTGTCAGCTGGAAGTTGCCATCAGAGCCCAGCGTTACTGGGCACCAGATGACATGCTGAGCAGAAAGGAGGAAGAAGCTTTGTTCTGAGATTGCCCATGATCTACAGCATGTTGGGAGATGTCAGACCTGGACTTGGCACTGTGGAAAATGAAGCTGTTCACTTGAGGGCTGTGCTGTGCCTTGTCTGCATCCCAGTGAGTCTTTGGAGGAGGTGACTTGGGAGCAGCACTCTGCTCGGAGTCCTGTGGGCTGGGGAAAACAAAGCACCTCTGGTTCTGCAGCCCTTAGTGTGGTCACTTCACCCTGTGTGGCACTGAAAATCCTTGCAGTTTGTCAAATATAGCAGCACCACCACTGCTGTTTGGTAGTGGCAGATTTGGCCAGCTAAGGGCACATTCTCTCCCATATCACTAGCCCATGACCCCACCTGAAGCTGTTGTTCTTTGGGGGAAGTCAAGAGACCGGGACCTATCTGATGTGAGAGTAAATGCGATTTCTATTTATTTATTTAGTTAGTTAGTTATTTTATTCTGTCCACCTCTCTTCCCTTCGCACAAAATGCTTGCAGAGCTTGTGGGCTCTGCATCCTCGGGGGTGGCCCTGTCCCTCCAGAACATGGCCCTGGGAGACCTGTTGAAACACCACAGGTGTTGCTCCCACTGGGAGCGGCCTTGGGTCCAGGCCTGGTGAGACTACAAGGTTAGATGTCTCTGCCAGCTTCCCTGAAAAGACCCTAAAACCTTCAGGGCATCCACGTTTCTCACATGATATACTAGTGGGAATGATGAAATGTTGGACCCTCAGGCAATCTTTGGTCATCTGCATGGTGGCAAGTGAGGAAGTATCTGACTGATGTCATGACCTGCTATTTCCTTGACTAGAGAGATTTTGCTTTGAGGAGTCCCAAAAGTATTGAACTTGAATTTAGTTCTTCATGCAGGGGGTTGGGAAATGAAAGGCTCTTTAATTCGAAGTAATTTGGAGTATTTTGATGGTCTTAAGAGCACCACAATGCAAGGAAATATGTAAGATCCGTAACTGCATTTTTGTGTGAAAGCTGTGAGGGGGGTTTGTGTTTGTAGTTGCTTGTTAGCTTATTAAAAACCAACGTATCCGGTCCTTTTGTGAACCTGCCACTGCTCTGGAGCTCATGTCTAAGGTGGGAGTACCTCTCCTGTGGGAAGTGCCTTCCCTGGGAAGCAAAGAGCCCTTCCCATAAAACATTAATGTGTGGGAAATGGCTCAGACTGCTCATCTGCAAATCCCCTGGATAGTTCAACAGAAATGAAGGACATTGTAAGTGCTCAACGTGGTAAAATATTACAGGAAGTCGGAAGAATCAGGTCAGTTGTGTCATTTCCCATCATGAACCTTGAAGCTGTCATTTTATCAAGAACTTAATTCTTCTTAATGTGATTTTGTCTCTAAAGAAGGAGCCATCGGGATTTTACTGCCTGACATCTGTAACTATTAGCAGTCTGAAACATTTTCTATGATTTTCCTCATGTCAGAACCCCATCTCACAACAGCAGTGCCATTGGTAGGCCATATTGCTCATGCTGGGGAAATGTAATGTAACCCCATCAAGTACAGCAGCTCATTTTTGGCGAGGATCATTTGTTTCACCCTGAAAAAAAGACAAAACAAAACACAAAGGCTTTCTCATTCCTGTGTTTCTGCAAAAATGAGAAAGTGCTCTGAAGGGTCTCATAGTAGGAAAATGTATATTCTTGGGCTTGAAATCCTACAGACCTGATGTTGTTCCCCTTCACTCCCCATGAGGTGACTCCCCTTGTGTGCGCTGACACTGGCTTCGACATGACATGCCAGCAAGCAGCGTTAGGGCTGTGCTCTTGTGCACGTGTCCTGGACAATGCTCCTCAGCAGGCTTTGCTCTTGTTGCTGGAAGTGATTCCCTGAAATGTGCCACTCTGGTTTCTTCCTTCTGCCTTTGAAGAAACCAGGGGACGTTTCAGATGTATCTGCCACCAGGCCAGGTGAAGTTTGCAGAAGAGCTGAAATGCTCTGGAGGATGTTTCCTTGAAAGGCAAAGGGATTTTTATTATACAATTTATAATTATTCTTTGTTATTGTTATGCTCTTTAGAAAGTCTTTGTAGAAAAAGGTGCTGAGCTCAGAAAAGCTTGTGCCTAAATTTGTATTAAGATCAAATGACTAAAAGTCAAGGAAGTTATATGGCAATCTTCTATTTAAAAAACATAGGGAGAAATCCACCAGAAACTGATCTTAAAATAATAAAATACATATATATATATATATATTAAATTCAGTTACAACAAAGCTCTTCATTCTTCTGCATATCCAAAATTTTGCAAAAGCTAGTGTGCAGCACAGGAGTGGTGACACAGCCACAATTGTAGGGAGGGAAACTCATCTGGGTAGTACCAGACTAACAGCAGAAATTCAGGTGTAAGGGTTCAACGTGTCTAAATTTGAATGTGGAAACGTTTGGGTGGCATCAGTGGAGGCTTCATGGGAGCCACTCATGTCCTTGGGCAGCTGGGCGGCGTACAAAGCAAACACCACGGCGCTTTGGAAGGTGTCAGGCAGCAAGATGGGCTGTGAGAAGTAGCAGCATCAACTACTGGGGAATTTGGGGAAGACAACTTTTTAAAAGAACCATATTTTTTTGCATTTGTCCATGCGAAGGAAACTGTTTGGATGCTTTTGGCTTCCCATTTGAGGAGTTACTGCATGGTGAAGAACCCTCACAGTTGGTAGTAAATTAGACACTGGGGAGGTGACACAGTTTATTAGATTACCCAGAAAACTAGGGATGAAAACCACATTTGGTCTTTGTTCTCCAGGCAGCAACAGAAATATCAAAGATTAAAACGGGAAAAAATTAATCCCTCCTTCTTGTAACCTTAAAACACCTTCCTGTAACAAGTTGTCTTGTATGTGATAAGGAAATGGTTATGAAGAAAAACCCAGATGAAGGCAAGCAGTCTCTGGGCTGCATCTGAACTGGGCATCTGGGCTGCTCTTGATTTGGTACCACCCAGCTTTTGGCACAGCACCTGTTTCCAGGAAGTGGTTTACAAAATAAGGCTGGAAGTTGAGGGGAGAGTAGGGCTGAGTGAGCAAAGCAGGGCAAAGAAATAGCTGCTGCCCTCTAAAATAAGGACTTCTTTGGATCCTCTAACTCCTTTCTTTATTTATGCTTTCCCTATATAAACATAAGTTGCTCTATGTGTCAGGAGGACATACCTAGTGTCATCTGGACAGTTGCATCCCTTAGGAAGCTGCTGCAAAGGTTTAGCTGATGTTAAGGGTGGAGGGAGGGGTAATATGTGTTTAAATAGATCATAAACACCAATTTCTATTTGTTATATGTATTTTAGTCTTGTATGGGGGAAATGCTCCAGTGCATGTTGCTGCAGGGCTCATTGCTAGCAAAAGTGAATTTACCAGAGAAATAGTGGAGGCAGCGCAGGGGTGGAGGATGTGAAATAAAAGCCAGGCTATTGATCTTATAAAATCCTGCGTCACCTCTGATACCCTGTTAAAGTTGCACTAAGGGGTTACTGGCACAGCCTGCAGTGGGGAAATTACAGCCGCAGTCTGAGTAATGTCTGCGTGCTTCACTCTTGCAAAGCGATCTCCCTTTTTTTAGAAGGAGTTTGAATGAAAAATGAAGGCGCTGCTCCTTCCTGGTTCAATACCTGGCATATTTTACATGCCTACTTTCTGTAAACCCTCTTCCGCAGTGTTGTGGAGCAGAAGCAGCAATGCTGGGAAGACATGGGAGGGCCAAAGCTGATTTAGGTGTCTGGCCATGCTCAGCGCTTCGGTTCCAGCTGCTGCTCAGACGCAGGGCCACGGACAAAGCATCCAAATCTGGGTGGGATATTAATACTGATCACATGAATCCGAGGTCGCGTGGGTGTGAAGGCAGGCTGGGACCTGCTTTTTCTGTCCTGCCCTCTGCTCCAGAGGGTTTCTTCCATCTAAACAAGACTCTATAAGGAGACACGGTCATAAGCAATGTGTATTTGGGTCCGGTAATGTAGAGGTGAAGACCAGAGAGCCTGTCAGAGTGGGGTGGTGGTGACAAGATTCTCCTAATCCACAGTAAATATCTAATTGCACTTAATTTTTGGCATTCTTGACATTTTCTCTTTGCCCTGCTGGTCCCCAGGGCTGTGAAATAGCTTAAACCTCAAAGTGCTGTTACTGGGTTTGAAACAGAATTGCACGATTTCCAGTAAAAAACAGAGAGTTTGGTTGATTTTAAAAAACCTCTTTGGGAAAGTTCTTCTGATGCATTAGGGTTGCTGTAGGGCAGAAATGCAAGATTGCTCTTCGGAGTGGTCTTCATTAGTGGAGGTCTCTACATACCTACTTCCACCTCAGACTGAAAGTCTTAGGACTGTAGACAGCCGTGGTATGAAGCACCAGTGCTTTGCTTGGTTATCATTGGTTATCTTTGAGTATCATTTTTATCATTGGGTATCTTTGCTTGATTATCATCTCTACATTGTGGTCGTTTCAGCAATTATCCAGGTTCCTGTTTCTGCATGGAGACCAAGGCTCGTAGGCAGTCCCTGAATGTGAATAATGAACAGTGCATTAAAAACAACCCTGAAAAGCACTGGTTGAGTGGTGAGATCTGACTGCCTAATTACCGTGTGTTTTGGGGAAAGTATGCACTTTCTGGTTTCTTTCCCTAGTTACTTGCCAGAAAATGCTTTTGCCAAGCCTTTGAGGAGCGCAGGAACAGCGCTCCTGTTGCTCTAAATGAAAGTATTTTTTTTAGGAAACGGGATTTTAACGGGGAAATGTCTGGGGGGCGGCGAGCGTGTGCGGGCTCCCCCTGCCCTTCTGGTATCCCTTCCCTTCCGGAGCAGCAAGTGGAGGGTCCGTCCGTCTGCAAATCTCTGCCCTGTGTTGCGCGGTGGTTTCCTACGCGAGATGGCGCTCTTTGCCTTCCAATAAAGCCACATGCAATTTATTTTTCATAATTACGCCTCCCCCCCCCCAGCCCTGCCCGTCCCAGGGATGCTGCCGGGATGCAGACGGGACCTGGGAGCAGCTCTGCCTCTGGGGGGCTCCAGCCGCGTGCGAGAGGCTGCGGGGACGGGCCCAAGTGTGGGAAAACATCCCACTGCCTCCAGCTCATTAAAAGAGAGGCCGCTAATTGCTTTCCCAGTGCATCTAAGACTTTTTTGATAAAACCCCGTCCTCCGTGCCCGGCTCAGATGCTTTGCAGGGGTCACGGCAAAGCCGGGGGCCGCGTTTGCCCCATTGCCCGGCTTGTGCTGGGACCCTCGGGGGCGAGTGGCTCCTGCCCTCCCCCTGCTTTGGGTGGGCAACGCGACGCAGGAGCCGCTGGTGCCCTTTGCCAGCCGGCATTAAAACATTCATGTTCATAATGGGCTCTTCCAAATAAGTCCAGGAAGGGCGAATTCCGGCCTCCCCGGAGGCTGCTGGCGAGCGCACAGGCTGCTCGTAAGGGGGCCGGGGTGCTGCCGGGGCCCTGCTCCCCCCGGCGCGGGGGGCTGCGTGTGTTGGGACAGGGGGCACCCGGCCGGGGGATGGGGGGTCTGGTTGCCCCTGGGGGGTGGGGGGGGATGCGGGGTGCCTGGCGGGGGTGGACGCAGGTGCCTGAGGGTGCTTGGGGCAGTGGGGAGGTGTGGGGAGGGACTGGAGGGGCTGAGGGGAGCGGCGTGGGGTGAGACGAGAGGGTACCCGAGGGGGTGGGGTGAGCAGGAGCGGCCGGCGGTGGGATGCGGGGGGACCCGGGGGGTGGGATGGGGAGGATCAGGGGCGGGCGCCGAGTGCCCGGGAGGGACGCGAGGGGGTGCCGGGGAGGCGGGGGCCGGGCGGGGCCGGGGCGGCTCCACGTGGCTCATTAGCGGGCGGCGATTCAATATTTATGAAGTGCTCTCGTTCGAGTCCCAAGTCTTCGGCTCCAGTTACAAGGAGCTGCGTCACCCTCCGATCACATGGTAATTGTTGCTATTTCCAGGCTCCCAGCCTCGCGGAGCAGCACGGAAGCTCTTTCCCCTTTCCTTGGCTTTTTTCTTTTTCTTTTTTTCTCACCGCCCCCCCCCGCCCCCTCCTTCCCCGCTCGGCGGCTCCATGCGAGCGGCTCGGCGCTAGCGCGGGGCAGCGGCGCTGCCCAGGATGAGCGAGCTGGAGGGGGACTTCGCCGCGCTGCTGCTGCTCAAGGAGGAGCGCATCAGGGAGCTGGAGCGGCGCCTGGGCGAGAAGGACGACGAGATCCAGGAGCTGCGCCGGCGGCTGCACAAGTGCCAGTCGGTGCTGCCCGCGCCCAGCCCGCACATCGGGCCCCGCACCACCCGGGCGCAGGGCATCTCGGCCGAGCCGCAGACCTACCGCTCCTTCCACGACCTCCGCCAGGCGTTCCGCAAGTTCACCAAGGCCGAGAGGTGGGCGCGGGGGCGCCGGGGGTGCTGGCGGGATGAAGGGGCAGGGGCCGCGGTTGCCTTAACGAAACCAACTCTCCTTTAGAAGTACATGAGGGGCACTTTTGACTTTGCTTTTTTTTTACTTTCTTTCTTTCTTTCTTTCTTTTTTCTTTTCCTTTATTCTGTTCCCTAACCACACACTCAGCCTGTCTGTTTCCCCCTCCCTGGGTCAGCGCATCCCTTCACGCCCCCTGCCCAAGGCGGAGCAGAAACTCTCTCATTCCCTTTACTTTGCCAGTGCTTTTCCAAAGTCCCGACCCGTAGCCTTCCCAGGAGCCGTGAATGCCGCACGCATGCTTCAGTCTCTGCCCCCACCCTCTGGGCTTCCTCAGCTCCCCACGACCTCCCCGAGGTCCCCATCTCCTCCCCGTCACCCAGAGCCACTGGAGAAAGCAGGTGAGGACCCCCCAGCACATCCTATGCCCCTCGTGTGCCTGCAGGGCTGTGCTGACAGCACACGTCCCCCTGCTGCTCCCATGCCCCAGCATCGTGCTCAGTAACCTGGCTGTTTTGGGGGTGCTCCTGGTTTTTAATTAAGGTCCACTTAATTCCTCCCTGACTCATTACCATGACGTGCTGCTGCACCCTGTACCCCCTGAGCCCCATCACACCCCAACCCACCCGGTCCTCCAGCACCTCTCCCCCCAGCCGATACCCACCAGTGGGCTCAGGGTCAGTGCAGGCACCATCGACCCTTTTCCAGGGGGCTGCAAGGCTGTCGTGGGCACGGGGCACTGCTGCAGTCCAGCCCTGCCAAGGGAACAACGGTGCTTTCCAGTTCCCAATGCTGACATGAAGAATAAATGGGCCGGCCTGGTGCCAGGGCTCTCTAATGGCTCTGTGGGTGTCTCTGACTTAAAAACTGCTGATGGTATTTTGGCTAATGTAGGTAGGGGGGGAACTTGCCCTCCTAACGGTCTCAAGCCTGTGTTTTAGCTGCAGCAGCTGGTAATGCTGTCTTAACTGCTCATCCTGCAAGGATGTGAGAGGTTCGAGAAGTGTGCGATGCACCTCTCTTCTAAAACCCAGAGACACCTTCCATAGCATCATCCCCTGATCCGATATTTACACCCGTCTCCTTTCTCCTGTGCATTGATTTCTAACCAGTGCCCACAGAAACCTTTTCATCCGGGCCTGGGATCAGCCTTGAAATGCTTTTTAATCTCTGAACATAAATAAACATTGATCTGTGGTGTAATTGTTTCTATTTATGGCTAGATCGTATGTAATATACACTGATGTTTAAAACTTCCAAGAAGTTGAAAACTGGATGCTAGAAACTCGCAGAAGTAGTGAAATCCCAACTGAAAGCAGAAAATCGAGTCTGTCTCTATCTGGCAATACGCTGTGTGCCTCGTAACCCGTCTATAATGTGTAGCAGGGCCAAAGTCAGAAAGACTTGCAAAGATCTGAAGAAAGGGCTGCAAAAATAGAAAGGTACTGAAAGATGGATTTTGTCTGTAAGTATGTTTTTATGCCGTTGTTCCTCCCAAGAACACAATTGTATGGATTGTAATGGAAGAAAGGAAAGTGCTTCTGTGTGCATGATCGCGCGTACGGAGCTATTCCGATGTGAACCAGAGTTTATCAAAATATTTGGGACACTGCAACCATATAAAGTGCTGATCATCTATGTTTTTTGGAATATACTTTTTCCCTGTAGTTTTCCTGATGTGTAACTACTGCTTAAAGAGATGTGTGGTGAGGAGAGAGACATACATGTGAATGCTTTACTAATGTGTATTTGTTCAGTGATATTTATTATTATTCCTGTGTACCTAAGCACGCTAAGTGCTTTGTGTTGTGCCATACCTTGATGGTAGCTGATGCTGCACCTGGTAGATGCGTGCAGGAGCCCGAGGAGGGTCAATGTGCCGTTGTTTTTCCTGATGTGGCAGCAGCCGGCCGTGGCATGATGAGCTGGTGCAGCGACCCAGGCACTTTGCTAATGCCTCAGAAAGTGCTTCCTGAGAGGTGGTGCCTAGTTGCTAAGTGAAGTCTTTGCCACGGTGCGAGGCACTGTAAATGATAAATGATGCAAAAAGTAAATGATGAGGTATACCTGAGGTGATTGGCGAGGTCGCATGTCCAGATAGGTATGTGGGGGATGTTCAAAGCCATCTGATTCCTGCAGCAAGGTGCTTTTCAAACCCCAAGGGGTTCTCATCTGCATTTTTCAGCATCTGAAGATGTTTCATGCTGCACAAATGATCAGCACGAGCCATAGTCCCTGTCTTCTGTGGAATTTACTGAGAGGATGACTTGAAATGCATTCCCAAATTCAGAGGTGCGATATCTAATTCCAGCTTAATCCTGCCTGTTGGTGTCAACAAGCCGTATTCATACCAACACAATGCTGCACTGCTTTGGAAGCTGTTAAGTGTCTTGAAGCAGCAAACAAACCTCTGTGTGCAGGTACGGGTGGGTGTGCCAGAGCCACAACCAAAAGGAGGCGATGGCTGTGTGAGCAGCTGTACCCATCTGGACAGCCCTGTCTGTCTGTTCTTCCCTGCTGGTCTGCACCCAGTGAAGCAGGTTCAGGGCCAGCGTTGCTTTAGGGATGGGATCCATTTCCCTGCCCTGTTCCCAACAGCTCATCTGGCCATGCTTGCTGTGCCAGCGAACTTCGCCCTCAACTTTTGACGGGTTCCCCCCTGTGGTAGCTGGTTTTGGGAGGCATTTGCCACAAGATGGCAGTGGGGGCCAACGTTTCACAAGAGGTGCTGGGGCCTGTTGTGGTCTCAGTCAAGTAGCCCTCACCCTGCTGAGGTCTTTTTGGGATGGGATCCTGGCAGGAACGTCTTGTTTTCACTCCCTGTGCCTCTTCTGAGGCTCTGGGGAATGTTCTGCTGCGAGCGTGTGTTTACCCGTGATGCTCGACCCCAGCATTAAGGGCTTTACCCCTCGGATGGAGGGTTAGAGCAGGTGCTTCTGGCTTTGTATAGCACCCAGCTGCCACCATCTGGGGTTTGGTGGTGGCTGTGGCAGGATCAGCCCATCTCGTGGCTGGTAAAGTCAGGTTCGGTTAATTTAGACGTGATCTCATCGTCCGCCAAGGGGATATCGATCCTGCCTCAGCCCCCGCTTGAAAGACAATGCGACTGGAGCTGTGTCCCTCGGGGAGCGCAGGGGGAGTGTGCTGCAGCTGGCAAAAACATGGGCCTGCTGTGTTACGGAGGTGCCCGAGGATGGGGAAGGATGGTCTGGGATCCGCAGCTCATCCAATATCAGGAATAGGTGGGCAGCTTTGGTTTAAACAGGCAGGGTTTGCTACTTCTGTGGAGCAATGTCTCCAAAAATCCAAAATTCAGAGGCGGGCTGTCAGGGACAGCAGTGCTTTTGACATTAATTATTAATGCCCTTCTTCCGTCTCTAGTGCGGAGATCATGCTTGTGTGTATAAATCCATCTCGATCTCCTAAACCCACTGACATTGCTCAGGCTAGCCATGGGGAGGCAGGGGGAAAAATCCCCCATTACCTGTGCAGCAGCACCCCAGCAGAGATGAGGAGCCCACACGTGTGCTTAACCTTTAAACCACCCTAAGAAATGCCTCTTTTCCTCTCATTTATCCGTCACCAATCAGCTCTCATCCAGTGTATGCTGTGGTAGCACGTTCTTCGGGTACTTCAGCCCTGGATGGCTGACAGGAAAGGATTTTATTAGATTAATCTGATTAACTTGAAATAATTTTATTAGATTCAATGATATCAGTGTGTGTATAGTAAGAATTAACAGTCCATGTGCTCCTGTTGCTTTCGGTGTCCTTAGTGCACCGCTGGCCCGAAGTGAGAGAAACACGAAGGAGGAAAGTTTGACTGAGGGTTATTTAATTTGCAAACAGCCAGAAAACACTGCAAAGGGAGCGCCTTGAGTCAGAGCCTGTTTTTTGACCAGCCTTTTCTCTGGTGATCCGAGTGGAGCAGCTCAGTCTGTGCACATAGCGGTGAGATGTGCAGGAGAGTCTGGAGATGAGCAGGTTATCAGGTGCTGCAAAGTGAGGTGTGGCACAGGTCCTCGGGTCCCTGAGGTGCCTGAGCTTGGTGGGAGAAGCAGAAAGATTTCAGAGAGGGAAAGAGAAGCAATCGTTCATGGCTAATCAATTGAAACCATTTCCCTCCATTTAATTTTTAATGGGAGAAGCGGCTGGACTGGGCTGTGCCTCCTTTCCCCTGCAAAACTAGCAGGATATTCTGACTAGGGTGTGCTTTGGGATGTTCTCTTGGTGCCATGAGCTGGGTCGAGGAAAGCCCATGGTGCCTCTACGCCAGGTCCTAGCACCCTTGCTGGCAGCTGCCGCACGTTCCTGTGGGCAGGATGCAGCCCGGAGGGGCAGGGGGGCTGTGGCTGCCTCTCCCCTGCTGATGCAGGGCTGCTCTCAGTGGCCCCCTCACAATGCATTTTTCCCTCTGCCTATTTTTACTAGCCTCCGGCCACAGGCTGTCGGTGCCTCCCCAGGGACCAAGCTGCACTCGGGCAGATTTTCCTGCATCTGAGGGGTGACCATCTGGCACACCTTCCCCTATGGAGTGCGTTCCTGATTTGGTTATGAATCCCCCAAAATGTGGTTGCACGTGAACTTTAAAACCATAGCTGTGTTCCCAGGCAAGGTTAGGGCAAACTGCTTCTCTCTCAGATCTCTGATGTGAGCTCATTTTAAAGATATAGAAGGGAAAAGGGCTCTAGCAAACATGCCATGTCACTTCTGTGCGGTGGCTGGAGGGGACCCCAAAAGTGTGGAGGGGAAAAGGGCACCGAGTCTCATTCACCTTCCTCAAAGCAGCACCTAGATGTGGGCACAGGTGGTACCATAAACTACTTGGCCACAATAGCTCTTTATTTGGTTCCTTTTTAGTCGCAGCAAGTGTCAGTTTTTGTCAGAACTTTATGCCACATTATGGGGAAGGTAATTCTCCAGCAAAAATCCCCTGGGTGGCAAAGTGCATCAAAGTGAAATGAGATTGAAAAGTACTAAAATAACACTGCGTGTCCCTCTTTGCAGCTCTACTAATGAGAAGCTTGGGGAAAAAAGCCTTCCTGAGATGTGCACTCAGTTGCCTGCGGAGCTGATGCAGTTCCTGGAAAATATCTAGCAGAGCTTGGCAAGGAGCTTCTTCAAGAGCTCTCCCCTGTGCCCTGACCTCCCGGCTGGAAAGGATGAGGACTGCTTCGGCCTTGTCTTTTTTTCTTCCCTTTTTTTCCCCTACGTTTTGCTCATGGATATTCCTCGAGCATATTTGTTGCATTAGTAATACAACCCTGTAGTCGCATAGGAAGCGTGTGTGTGTGGAGGAGACTCTGAAATAGCTGGAGGAAGGGGGCTGAGCTCAGGACCACGTGTGGTGTAGCAGGAGCTGGGGAACTACAAGCCTGCCCACTGGGACTCGCAAGCAGCAATGATCATATTCTGGGTCAAATTAATGTGTTGGGCAAAGCCCAGGCTTTGTACAGAATTGCGCAAGGGAGTCTGGGGAATACCTGGGCACAGCCTCCGGGGCAGCCTGCAGGACCTCTCCAGCAGGGCTGGGGCTGTTGTAGCACCATGACCTCCTCCAGCTTCAGTCCTGATCAATAAGTGATTGCCTTAGTTATGGATTGGCTTCCTCTCTTTCCAGCAAGAGGTGTGAAAAAATCACCAAAAAGTGGTGTCCAGGGAGAATGTTTCACCATAGCACAAACAAACTGATTTAGATAGAGCAGTGCTAAATAAAAATGTCCATTTGGATCCATGGCTCCTCTCCTTTTGAGCCTAGCTGTGTGGTAAAAATCATATTTGAGGGGCTTTTTGCAATGCACTCTGATGTATTCACTTCCAGTGTAATGGAGTAGGTATAACTACTCAGATGCATCTCTGCAACATCAGAACAGGAAATGATATGTTACAGGGTAATATATGGCGAGCTTTATCAGAGGTATGTTACTGGTCGCATATACTGGTAGAGCAGCAGGTGAACACAAAATCAAAGCATTCTTGACATGCAGTGACGTACAATTTGGGTTAGAGATGGTAGCAAAGTAGAAGCTGAAGATGTAAGTAAGCTTTATCGTATGTTTTTTGACATATGGTTTGTGGTAATGGAGTACAAGGCTGTGACTGATTCTAGCAAGCGGAACCCGATGGCAATTTTGAGGTATTTTTCCTTTGCATTTTGCTCTTTGTTGGAAACTCCTATAAAATTCTCCAAGATAAAATCACTGCTGGTATTTTAAATGGCCAATAAATGTATAATTTCTGTTTAAAAAATCTGCTTTGCAATTGTTTGTAATCTGCTTTGCAGTTGTTTGTAATAAGGGATCTGGTTCTGAAGCTTGTAATTCTACTTTCTATTTATGTGTCTGCCTGTAATATTGTCACTCTTTAATTTCTTCAAACTCCTTAATGTTTCACACACAGAGAAGTACCCCCAGAAGAGTATTTGCTCATCCCTGCTCTGTATTATATATCCTGCAGTATATGAAATTGGGAATTGTATCTGGAGATAATTTCTTGAGCAGGTAATGTGCTGAGATCCCAAAGAAACACAGCCAAACCCTCTAACTGACTTCACGTGTATGCTGAAGTTTGCGTGTATGGTTGATGTCTTTGATGTAGCTATAAGCCAAAATGCAACTTCAGTAGCTGGAATGAGTGGGTGTAGCTGGAGGTAAAATTTAAGAAACTTGAAAAAAGACAACCTGAAGGGTGTTTTCCAACTGGGCTGTTTGTAGTACTTTGAAGGAGTTTTGGAGGTGACTATAGTGCAGATAGAGAGATTTTGTGCTGCTTTGAGTAAGGCCAGAAGGGGAGTTTGTGGATTACCAAAGAATTTGCCTATCAGAAAAAGCCAGAAGGAGTAAATATGTCACATCTCCCCTCTTGCTGAAGTCCACGGCTTTGGGAGGTGCTTTGGGGCAGTTGTAGAAATGCATGCTGGTGTTTTTGAGGCGTACTGATCACTACTAGCACAGGTACTTCTGGAATCCTGAAGAAAATAAATCTGTTTGCTGGCGGGAATATTGTGGGAATATGGTGAGTGTGAGGTGCAGAAGGCTTACATCTGGTGCTATCTGGAAAGGTGGTACTGAGAAAAGCCATTAAGGAGCAAGCAGGGTGGCTAACTCTGTTTTATAGAGCAGCTCTGCAGCTATTAGAGGGCAGTTTTGTCCCATGGCCCCGAAGTGTTGGGCATGCTCCCACAGATGCAATCCCTTTATGGCTGGGGTGTAAAACACCCCATTTTTATTTTTATTTTTATTTCCAGTTCTGTGGGAAGCAGATCCCAGCTGGGTGGGAGTTGTTGCTGCAGTCACAACCAGGATGCAGCACAGGCTGCGGCATGGCGGGAAGGATTTTTGGTAAAATAGCTGGGAAGCTGCTTTATTCTGGCAGACACATGAGGAAGTGTTGGCAGCAACAAGGCTGTCTCTCCAAGGGTACGCCAAGGCTTTTTTGCTTTTCATCTCCCAGCACTTATCACTGGAGGGCAGTGGTGTCTGAGAAGATGACTGGAGGAAGAAAGCCACAGATAAATAATATGGCATAGCTCCTGGAAGATGAATGCAGCACATGCTCAAGGCACTGAGCATGGCATTGAGGATTAGAGTGAGGATTTTAAGATTAAAGTGTTTTGTTATCTTGCACTACATTAAAGCCCTGTCTCGCCCTTCAGAGACCAAGCCTGCAAATGCCTCCTTTCTGCTCGTGACATCCCTGTGGTGGGGGAAGAAAACAGTGTAGAAATCCCTTCCTGCACAACCCTGGCCCATTTTCTGCTGCCTCCCCATGCAACGATTTGCCCCCTTCTTTCTGCAAAACCTTTTCTGTTCCGCTCACACAGCGGTGGTCTCTAAAGAGCAATGGGATGGTCACTGGGTGTTTAAATCAAGGGAAGCTCCACCAATGCCATAGAGAAGGACCAAGAGGGTGCATGCAGCACAGTATTTATGTGCCAATGCTTATTTTTAGTGAGCACTGGAGGGCAGCAAGAAGTGGCAGCTCCACAGGCTACAAAAGCCTTTAAAATCTAATTCATCATCAGAAAGCCTTCAGCGAGCATGCAGACTGGATGCACCACATCACCGATGCCACGGGTGTCGATGAGTCTCGTTGCCCTCATGGCTTCCTGCTGCCCGTCAGTCCCCCCGGCAATGGGAGTGATGCGCTCCTTCACCCATGGGTGCCAGCTCCCTTTTTGCTTGGAGACCTTTGCAGTAAGAGAAACCAAACTGGGACCGAGGTGAGCGAGACAGCTGCACGTGCTGAGCTTGGTACGCCTTACGCCGGTGTTCTGTGGGTGCTGTGTTCTGACAGTCCTTTGGTCTCTGGTAAGAAAAGTAATGAACTAGCTCTGTGGATCAGAGCTGATATTGGTCTCCTTTTTGGCTCTCGAGAGTCTTGCTCTGCTTATTCAAGTGAAATCCAGGGGAAGCTGGGAAACAACCAAATGACAGAGTATTTTATTCTGGCAGACACCCCCTCCCTTTTCCTGTTGCCTTTTGTTAAGAAAGTAGCAGTCATCCTATAATTATTGAAAGATGATTTTTAATTTTTCCTTTAAAAGAGACTATTTTCCTATTCCTCAAATAGCAGATTACCTTGGCAGGCCAAGAAAAAATCTTGTACTTAAAAAAAAAAAAAAAAAGGCAAAAAACAAACAGTAGACTTCTATTCCCATGTAATAGGTCAAGGTTTAGCTAGGGAAGTGCATCTTGTAGGCACAGGCAGTTTTCTAGCACAGGTCCCAGCTCTAGTTCCTTTCAAGACCAGAACATGGAGTTCAGTAATGGCGTGAGAGCTTTACTTTACTAACGTGCATTGGTTTGTTTGCTGATTTGATCACTGATAGAATGGAAATAACACTGTTTTGAAGAGGATAATGGGATATTTATCTGCTCAAGATTACCGTCTCCTGTTTCAAGTGTCTCACTTGGGTCTTAATATTTATCTGGTGGAAATGCATTCATGGCATTCACCTACCAGCAAGGAGCTGCAGCTGTGCTCGCAGCAGGACCGTGCTTCTGTGCAACATGACATTTCATCCCACCTACCATAGCCTACAGCTGAGGGATTTTATTCCCAGCTCTGTACTGGAGCTCCCAAGAAAGGCCAGCAGGAACCACCAGCTTTCTGTTGAGTTTGACTTGCCTGCCTACCCGACCCCTTACCCAACACACGTAGCTCTTGTGTTACGAAATTAATTTTTCCAGCACGGCGGAGGGGGCGGGGGGGGGAGGTGGTTCTCCACACAGGCTGTGTATTTCCTGTGCAATTGAGGTGATGTGGTGGAAAAGGGGTTTTGTTGGTTTGGTTTTAAGGCTGCAGAACAGATTTAGTATTTTGATGTTCAATTGATGTTCAATGTTGGAATCGGTGGCAATGAATGTTTTGTCCCCCTGGAGACAAGAGGCAAACCTTGGGCACCTAAAGAGACACAAAGGCTGAGCACAGCAGACAGCAGCAAACCAGGATTTGTTTTGGTGTAGAAAAGAAGAAACAATGAATAATCAGGCTCAGTGAAAGTGGGGAAGAAAACATGCTTTATAACTCTGAGGTACGTTATGTTTGCTTAACCAGATGTGATTTATGTGAATGTTTCCATTGCACTGAGTGGCAGGATGGAAGATGTCCTGGAGAAATTGCCTGCAAAAGTAGCCACAGTTTCAGATTCCTTTTTGCTGCTTCTGCTTTCAGACCATTCAAGTTATCTTTGCAAACAACGAAAACTCAGGTACCTGCAAGAGCCCTTTGAAGAAAAAACACTGGGTAAAAAAAAAAAAAAGGCATATTTGTGCTTTTGAGTTGATAGCTTTCTATGTGAGGCTTTTATTTTACTTAAATGCACATATGTGTTATTCCTAGCACTGAGAAATGTTTAGCTCACATTGGCAGATATAGCACTGCCATGCATGAGTTGTGCAAAAGAGGGAAAAAAAAAAAAAGGAATGCATTGAGAATAGAGTTGTTTTCATTGTACAATAGACTGGACAGCAAAACTACTCTGCATTGGTTGTTTTTGTGCAGTAGTTACTCCCAGATACATATGTTGCTCATTTCCTTGGCATCTAAGGGTTGAAAAACATTTAGATCTCCACTCTGGGGCTCAAAATCAATCCCGAATGTGGCCACAGGTTTTCCCATGGGACCAAACCACTACCGGGTTATGGTGGGGCTCCAGATCCACCAAAAGGAGCCACCAGCATGATGGGGTGAAGACAGAGCCACAGAGCTCATGTGAGGGTAAAGTAGCATCAGTAATGGTATTTGCATGGGTCAGTGGCTGGTGGAAGACTTGTTTCTCTTAGGAAGTGGGAAAGTATTATTAAAAAAAAAAAGTCTCAGCAAAGGAATTGAAAGGGTAAGGTGCAGATTATAAGGGCTAATGAAGGCTATTTGTTGATGCAGTGCAGCAAGACACAGTTTCTATTTCAGATGAAATCTTTCATTTTACTTGCAGAAATGAAGAGCTGGGAACATGACACAGGATGCAAGCTGGAGGCTGGTATGTGGCCGGGGACGTGGTGAGGTTTAGGTTTTTGCCCTTTTCACAAAGTCTTTCTGACAGCTCCAGCAGCATTTTGGCCTCAGTGAGGAAAAAAATTCCAAGATCACCTTTTATAGGATTTTTTTTTTTTTTTTTGTAGTCTCTTATAGAAAAACACAACAGGTGCTACAGGGTATTTTTAACTGTAGGTTTGAAGGTGTTTTCCTTTGGAAGTGAGTCTCTTTGCACCCATTGTGCAGATGCAAAGGTGAATCACTTGCTCATGATGGGCGCGTTTGTAGATGGCAGGGTCAGGAAGGAAGATCTAAGGTGTCTGATCCAAGCCAAAACTGGCAGTTTATGGACACTGCTCCAAAATGGAGAGTTCTCCAAGGCCAAGGGACCTATATTTGCACTGTTTTGTTTCTTTTTTTTTTTTTTTTTACATTTCCTTTGTCAGCTTCTCCTGGTGACAGTATAGAGTAGGATTGCAGGGTAACTTCAAATTCATCATCACACCTTTTTGTTGTCCTGTTCTCCTTGTTTTTGGGCACCCACTTAAAACCTGTGAGGCTACCTCTATTTGCATATGAGCCCAGAAGCAAGCCTCCAGCTTGCTCTTCGGGCTCTGCAGAGGTGAGATGCAGAGTACACATTGGTGCGTGGCTGTCTGTAAATGCCTTGTCTTGTACTGGGCTGAGGACTCTGTGCATCTCTTTTTTATTATCAATATTTAAAGGCTTTTGGCAAGGTAAAGTCAAGCTCTGCCACAGCTTGCTCCCTGGTGCAATGAGGAGTTGCTTCTTCAATGCACAAGGTGTGTGAATGCCCGGGTAGTTGGTACACCATACACCTTCTTGGTGGCATTGTGTCAGACTTCAGTCCTTCAGAAAAGGACTACTAAATACTAAAAAAAAATAATATCAAAGCAGCATAAAAGATTCCTTCCCTCCCTCCCCCTCCCCCCCCATTTATTTTTTTCATGCTCCCTTAAGAAATCTGTATCGAGGTAAAGGGCGAAATCTGTACGTCCCATTTCATTGCATAATGTGTTGCTAGGGCATTAGCGTAGGATTTTGGATGTCAAGCTATCCATGCCTTACTCTGATCTGCAGCTTTTATTATCAGATGTCCAGTTCTGGGAAGGATCAGATTACCTCTTGGAAACGTGGACCGGGGTAATTGGTCTCCCTTGCAGAAACCCTGATGTTTTGCATCTTCTGCCAGGCTTGCTTTTCTGCCTAGTAGAATCATAGAATATCCTGAGTTGGAAGGGACCCATAAGGATCATCAAGTCCAACTCCTGGCACCACACAGGTCTACCAAAAGTTTAGACCATGTGACTAAGTGCACAGTCCAATCTCTTCTTAAATTCAGACAGGCTTGGTGCAGTGACTACTTCACTGGGGAGCCTGTTCCAGTGTGTGACCACCATCTCGGTGAAGAACCTCTTCCTGATGTCCAGCCTAAGCTTCCCCTACCTCAGCTTAACCCCATTCCCGCGGGCCCTGTCACTGGTGTTTA
Organism: Stictonetta naevosa; assembly: GCA_011074415.1. NCBI lineage: Eukaryota > Metazoa > Chordata > Aves > Anseriformes > Anatidae > Stictonetta > Stictonetta naevosa. Next base: position 740,136 of record CM021702.1, read on the forward strand.
CAGAGAATAGGTCACCTGCCTCTCCACTCCCCCTTGTGAGGAAGTTGTAGACTGTGATGAGGTCTCCTCTCAGCCTCCTCCAGGCTGAACAGGCCCAGTGACCTCAGCCGCTCCTCATATGTCTTCCCCTCTAGACCCTTCACCATCTTCGTCGCCCTCCTCTGGACACTCTCCAGCAGTTTCATGTCCTTTTTGCACTGTGGTGCCCAGAACTGCACACAGTGCTTGAGGTGAGGCTGCACCAGCACAGAGTAGAACGGGACAATCAGTTCCCTCGACTGACTAGTGATGCTGTGCTTGATGCACCCCAGGATATGGTTGGCCCTCCTGGCTGCCAGGGCACACTGCTGGCTCATATTCAACTTGCTGTCAACCATGACCCCCGCATCCCTCTCTGCGGGGGGTGCTCTCCAGTGTCTTGTCGCTCAGTCTGTACGTATAGCCATGGTTGCCCCGTCCCAGGTGCAGGACCCAGCACTTGCTTTTGTTAAACTTCATGCGGTTGGTGATTGCTCAGCTCTCCAACCTGTCCAGATCTCTCTGCAAGGCCTTTCCACCCTCATCCAGGTCCACAACTCCTCCAAGTTTGGTGTCGTTGACAAATTTGCTCAAAACCTTCTAGTCCTACATCCAAATCATTTATAAAAACATTGAAGAGCACTGGCCCTAAAATGGAGCCTTGAGGGACCCCACTGGTGACCATCCGCCAGCCTGATGCAGCCCCATTTACCACAACCCTTCGTGCCCTGCCCGTCAGCCAGTTGCTCACCCATCGTATGATGTTTTGGTTAAGTTGTAAGCTGGACAGATTGTCCTATGGGAAACGATGTCAAAAGCCTTGCTGAAGTCCAAAAAGATCACATCAGCTGGTTTCCCTTGATCGACTAGATGGGTGATCTTATCATAAAAGGAAATCAAGTTTGTTAGGCAAGACCTACACCTCATGAACCCATGTTGGCTGGGACCAATGACTGCATTGTTCCCCAGGTGCGCTTCAATAACTTCAAGGATCATCTTCTCCATAATTTGACCAGGCACTGACATGAGACTGACAGGCCTGTAATTGCTAGGGTCTTCTTTCTTACTGTTCTTGAAATTTGGCACATTTGCCAGCTTCCAGTCTACCGGGACCTCTCCAGATTCCCAAGATCGTTGAAAATTGAGTGAGGTCCCGTGATGACATCAGCCAGCTCTTTAAGCACCATGGGATAAATCCCATCCGGACCCATAGACACTTGTATGGATCCAGGTGGAGCAGCAAATCCCACACACGTTCAGGGTCGGTTGAGAGTTTGTCATTCCCACCGTCACGGTCTTCCAGCTCAGGGCACCCTGGGTCCCAAAGCCCATCATCAGTGTTGAAGACAGAGGCGAAGAAGGCATTAAACGTCTCTGCTTTGCCTGTGTCGTTGTGAGGAGACCTTCCCCATCAAGTAGAGGACTTATGTTTTCTTTAGTCCTCCTAGTAGCCTTGGTAGAACAGGGAGGGCTGAACTTTGCAATTTGTCCTTTCCCTCCACAGCATTAAAATAATTATTTTTTTAAAAAAATTATTTTTAAAAAATATACATCAAAGTGGATGTTTTGTTTTCTGTAGTGGGATTGACTGTGGCAGCTCCAGGCAGAAGCTCGTTTCTCTGTGTTGCTGGAAAAGATGGCTCAAGCTGGTGTGGGTATTATGGATATGAAATGAGGATTTCTGCTGGAGCAGCTTCTTGCTCCATGAAACTATGTGCTTGGGGGCAGAAGAGGAAAAATGCATGGGAAAGGGAAGTGGAAATGGTGTTGGGGTCAACTGGAGGACAGTCTTACAGAAATTTTGGTGCCTGATTAATCTCTTCTATGTCTGTGCGGTGAAATCTATCCCAGTGGATATAATCGGCTTGTTGTAGAGACTATTTGCATCCAGGAGATGTTGAATCACTTGTGTGTTTGCTTCCCAGCTCCTTCTTCTGCAGCTCATTATTAGCTCTTGTACCTTATTAACTGGGTTGACCCATAATCTGCTATCTCTACTCCAGTAAAATTGTGTCGGTAAAACTGATTTCTACGTTTAATGTTAGGTTGGTTGACTGCATAACATCAGAGTCCTTTGGGGTAAATGTTTTTTTTCCTTCTCCTTCAGCCTGTTTCTAAATATAAATCTGATAAAAATCAACTCTTTAAGAGATTTTAAATAAAGTCTAAATAAAATGTTAAAATAGGAGGAGAAAAATCACATGAACGTAATGGTTAGTTTTCTGCTTAAATTATGTCATTAATCTCCCCAGCTAGTGTTTCTGCAATCATTTTTGCCCAGGCAAGCATGTGAAACAGTTCATTTGAGCTGTTTTTTCCCACCATGAATATTCTTCTGACCCCATCCTGGGCCTGTGATTCATTAGGAACTGGAAGCAGCAGTTACTTGCGTGGGTGTTGAATTTACTCGTCATGCAATCATTTTCACATTGTGAGGCATAATACGGAGCTGATCAAGTCCGTACATCTGTATTCTGTCTGGGTTTCCGGACTGAGAAGTCTGCAGGCTGTTGGACTGACAGCATTTGTAAATTCAGCGCGTAACCCTGATTTATAGAAAGAGGCTCTACTATTACATTTATATTCACTTTTGAACCCTTTTACTGTGCCCAAAAGATGTTGAATGGCAGCAGAATGAATGAAAATTACTTCAGTTTTCACAAGTGGTTATGTTATAAGGCTAGTGAGGCTGGCTGTGATCATCTAGCCTGATTTGCAGGAGATGGGCCATTAGCCTTTTTGGAGGTTTTGTTCTGTCTAGTGCATTTCTGTCTTAAAAAATATAATAATAATAATAATAACAAAAAAAATCCTCTGTGTGTGGTTAAAAAGTTCGCTAGTGGCTGAGAAAGCGCCATGATCCTTGCAGCCTGTTGGAAAGATGAATTGCCCTAATTGCTCTGCCTTAAACATTTGTTCTGTGTTTTAAGCCTTGATTCGTCTAACTTCATGGTGCTGCTGTTAAATCCTGACGCTGCTGCTTGCTGGATGAGCTGCCCGTTCTCACGCTTTCTGGACGGCGGCTCATTGCTTTTAACCTCCCCTCTGCCGGGATAAAAGCCACTGGCAGCTAAGACATGCTCAACAAGTTTGCGTTTGTAAGTCTGTTTATGTCTGTCTTAATTGTTACATTTCTGTGAGTGCTTTTTCAACCCAGTTTGCAGGCAGTTTAACAAAACCCTCAAGTTGACTTCATAAGATCTATTTTCCATACAGCCATTTGCATTATATCGCTTTAATTTCTTCCTCAATTAAATGGAGAATCGCATATCCTGAAGGGTGTCCAGGATCAATGTCAAGCCAAAACGATTATCTGTGCAATTCTGTCTACCTTCTAAAAATATTTGTGGAGTGCTTGCTTTCCTCCAGCCATCCAGAGTGTTTCTTGGTGCTTCAAAACTTGTTGAAAATCATCAGTAGAGAAGACCTCAAGGTCTGCCTTCCTCT
>CM021702.1:743700-757685 GCA_011074415.1 Stictonetta naevosa
ACCCATAGGATCATTTTGTTTTCCAGGGATTTTCCAGGGACTTGCCAAATAACGATATTCTTCCTTCTTAAGGAAGCCATGACTGCAGAGTTTAACATCCTGACTTTTCCTGTCCCCCTTTAATCGTGTGAATTAAATGGAATTTGTGCAATTCCAGTGTTTATAACCAGGCTGTGCTTAGGTGGGCCAGAGGCTATTCTCTCTGGCCCATGGTGTCTTAGCAAAGCTACGCTAACTTTTCAGTTTTGTTCTGCAAAAGCTTTCCTTTCTCTCTCATTTTATTTTAACAATTTTCTTTGTCTAAGGTGCCTGGTGCCATAGGCAGAGGTGGTCTCCCATGTGGGGACCATCAGGATTGGCACAGCTCTCTTGCAGTAGGTGGACTTTTTGTTCTAAAGATGGGGTTCCAGGTGGTAAGTATATATACATATATATATATATATATACACACACACACACACACTCTTACACACTACCCCCATATATATATATATATTCTATATATGTCAGCACATAGATGTGTCTCTGGCCTATGTAGCTCTTTAGGTTATGCTGTTTGCAGTTGCCACACTAAGAACACGAGGGTGGCTTTGGCCTCGTGGGATGTCTCCTGGTCCTCTCTCCTCCTGTGGTCACATCACAACCCTTTCCCTCTCTGCTTGCACTAGCAAAAGGCAGCTCTGAGCACTCTGTGTGGGGGAGCAGTCAAGTCGTGGTTTCAGCCTGTTTCTGCTGCTCGAGCATCTGTTTGCCTCAGAAGCAACCTGAGCCTAATACTCCACTAATGAAACCGCAGAGGTAATGATTTCCCAGTGTGTAGGAAACATTTTCCGGGCATTACCTTGGAGTAGCCTTCAGACCCACACAATGCTAATGGGATAATTATGACCCAATTTCACCTGCTTAGGCATTGCTTTCACTACAGTCAAGTGTTCCTGAAGAAGTGAAATGTCATCCTATTCTCAGCTGATCTTTAAAACCTTTAGGTGGTCTCTCACTTTTTGCCTGTACAGGTACAGCTTTCACTTGTATACGTTTAAAGATATATTCAGCAGATAGTAATCACTGTGTTTATCAGTTTATAAAGTAGGTCCTGGCACACTAAAGTAAATGACAGTTTATTAACCAATACAGGAGGTTAAACACAGATTTTTCTTTCTCAGTATACTTCTCATTTAAGAGCACCACATGAAAATGCAGGCTGGAAGTGAGATGCGGTGCAGGTGGGTTCAGTACTCACATTGCCACAACCTCCAAAATAAGACGAATCACTGGCAGAGGTTGTACCACAGGCTCCAGCAGAGCTGGCTTTGTTCGAGCAGCAGGACTAGAAGGTGGCAGCTAAGACCGAAAAAGAGCTGGGAGGTCATGGCGAAGAGGTTTAGATCTGTTGTAGCTGTGTTCAACAGCTCTGATTTAAACAAGCTCTTTTTCCTTGCCAGTGCCAGCACACTGTGCTGGCATATAGATGTATCCCTGTTTTTGAGCAGGTAACTGGATGGCATGTATTCACATGGATGTTGTTCATGGGCTGGGAGGTCTGCAGCTGGTAGCTTCAAGAAACTGTAGATCCAAAATAATAATAAAAAATATCCCCGTGACCAGAAGCAATGTGTGGCAAAGGGACAGTGTTTGGGACTTTGAAGCACTTCACAAGCATAACTCTAGTTCTAAGAATGCCATTGTCTGAGCTGAAAACAGTGGCTAAAGCAGGAACTTGTGCCTTCAAACAGCAGCGTGCCCCTGTGTAAGGACCTGGCTCTGCAGCTGAAGGAGAGCTGAAGGTCTTGCTGTGGCACTGCTCAGTGACAGCAGACAGACAGACAGCATCCAACAGGGGCAGAGGGAAGAAAGTGCCTACGGAGTGTTTCTCTGTATTGATGCTTCCCTGGGGCTGCTGGAAGCACCTTGAAACGGGGGCTGAGCTCTGAAAACCCAAATCACTCCTGGCCCCACAGTGAAAGGTCTGGAAAGCCATGACGGTTCTGCCTTCTCATGCTGCCATTGGTCCTAAATTTCTATTGCTCAGATGAGCTTGGTGGAGCAGTTGGTAGCTCAAGGAAGAAAGGCTCAGTCCCACGGTGCAGGAGGACAGCGGGCAGGGCACTGAAGAAGCCAGGCGTGAGGCTGAGGATGGTGAGGTGGCAGCTCTGCCACCTCCATCCACAAGCTGTTACAGGAGGGAAGGGATCTATGGGAGAACAGGGCAGCTGGAAGTGCAGGGACACGGCAATGTTTGCATGCATTCATAGGGGTGAAGTGGTGTTATCCATAGTGTGCTGAGGATGAGCATCACATACATTAGGGGCTACCAGGTTGGGTTATGCTCTTGGTGCTGGCTGAATGCTGCTGAACAGGCCCAGTGAAGAGCCAGGATCAGCACTGGAATGCAGGCAGAGGTGGCCGAGCAGTCCTTCACTCCTGGAGGTTAAACACATATGGATTGTTTCGGTGCCATCTGCCATATGATGCAGCAGGCGTTATGGTTAAGGCCATGACAGGCTCGTGCCTGGACTTCAGGTTACCCCTCAAGGTGACCTCAGTACCCTTCAGTTCATCCCTCTGGGTCCCGGTGAAGGAGGTGCTGTGCAGAGGATGACTCTTAGCTTAATGCTGGGAAGTGGTTAAAAGCGATCAAAAATGTAACGCTTCAGTTGCCGGCGAGCAGAGGGAGGTTGTTGCCGAGGTTCAGACCCCGAGCCTTCCCGGGAATAAGAAGTGCTTTCAGACCTGCATCCCCACCCTCTGCTCTCATAAAAGGGCTCATAGACCAGAAACCTTTAAGCAGATGGTTTGAATAAGGTAAAGTACATAGCCGGCGGTGCCCTCAGGTACGTCTGGGTAACCACATCGACCTCCGAGGAGCTCCACAGATGCAAGCAGAGGTTGCACTGGCCCGGGGGGACCAGGCAAGATTGAAAGGCTGCACTGTCCAGACACTGGTATTTTTATCAGTCGAACCCTGGGGAAGGATTCCTGGGCCAAAGCTGCCAAACCCCCAGGAGCAGCCATAGGAATGTTTTCTGTGGTGGCGGGAGGAGCATGGCCGTGAATGGAGGAGCGTGGGATGGCAGCAATGTTCCCCGTGCCAGCAGGACCCCAAGATGAGAGCAAGAGGGAAGATTCATGAATTAATATATTTGGGCAGGAAAAAGCTGGCTGGTTTGGGGCTTTTAAAACTTAAATCTGCTCAGCGGGAGGAGTGGGGGGGCTCATTTCTATTTGAATTTGCCTGTCTTCCAGTTCTGGACTTTCGGCCCTCGTTACGCCTTTACCTGGCATGCCAAAAAATGCCCTTCAATGCTGACACTCCCTCCACATTATGGTGTCCCTATGATGTAGTGCATTGCTTCACTGTGCCACGGCCCCCGCCCCAGCACCAGGAGGTGGAGAGGCAGCAGCAGGAGATGTGTTAAGGGATGCAGAGGCAAGCCTTGGGTCCTGTAGCCCTCGTGGAGAGTCATAAATCTGCACGTCGTCCCCGAGTGCCCAACTGTATGTTTACACTGAAAAGTGGGGATAAAGCTGTGGGCATGTCCTGTTAACACAGTTCCCTTTCCTGGGTGCTGTGAAGACTGTTTTGTGGCTGTGTGGTCTTCCCCCAGGGGAAGAAGCCAGCACTTTGAGTGCCAGCTACTGTTTTCTGCAAGAGAAGGTGGTTACACATTAGGCGGGAGGTGATGTCTGCTGGTTTGTGACCTAGTCCCTTAAAATGCATTGTATTGACTAGATAAAAGAAGAGAAAAAAAAAAAAAGGTACTTGGCAGGGAGATGCAATTTTCCCAACTCTTTGAACTGCCTGGCATCACCTATAAATCAAGCGCTGGATGTAGGGAGATATAATGCATGACCCTTTTTGGTGGCTAAGTGCAACCTTTCCGCTTCCCTCCTGTAAGCCCTGGGCTGGGGCCGGACAAGGCGGTGCCACACTTGGCCCTCCTGCCTGGTGTGGGCTCCCAGCAGCTCCTTTGAAGGGGCTGTGAGGTATAAATAATTAATACCTGCTAAATTATTCATGCTGGAAATACAGTACATGAATTTAGCAAGCTGACCAGGATAAGAATGAGTAATTATGTTAAATAACCTGTAAAGTGTGCAGCTAGCAGGAGCTGCAATTTGTTCATGTTTTAGGCTGCTTTACATTTTTAGGAACAGAAATGAGCCACAGTGGTATAAACTACAGTTCCAGTTAAAGAATACGGGTTAAATGATGCGGTTTGAATGATCAACAGACAAGGTGCACTCTCACGATTGATAGGATTTGTGTTCACATGGTCAGCTGGCCATTTTTCCTTTGTGGGGTGGAAACGGGTACTTTCTCTTTTTAAGCTTTAATCACTGCTCTCTGCAAGAACTTGCAGCCATTTCCAAGTATTAGCACAGTGCAAGAAATTGTCCACCAGATGCCCTGTCGCAACCTCTGCACACTTTACTGTTTCTTTCCTATGCATCACTGAACAGGTAGACAGGTAGGGGGAAAAAGTATTAATTAAAGCATTATTTTAAATCCATTAGCATCATGGGCAAAGTCCTAATAATGATGTACAAATTGAAGAGTTAGTTTTGCAAGCACATGTAAGTAACTGCATGTCACTCAGTGGGCAGCAAAACCCAAATATACAGTAAAAGACTTTTCCAGTAAAGAGAAGACATCATTTAGTAGTGTAAAAGGGAAAACACTGCATTAATGCAAAACTTTGGGTTCAACAAATTAGTGTTAATTGTGATTTTAGAACTGGAAATGGTCAGGAATTGGAAGAACACTGCTAAAATAGGCCAGTGAGAGTAAAATGGAAGAAATCCTTTCTGTTTCCCAAGATAAATTGGAAAGGCTTGGCTCTTACTCTGCTCTGGGTTTTCCTGCTCATCAAGGTGACGAGATCTCTACTGAGAACCTTAAAACCCGCTATAGCTCTAAAGGTCTTGGTGCAACTTTTCAAAAAGATGCATCAGCATGCAGATATTATTAGCATATCTGGGGTAATTGCAAGTAATGCCTCTTCATAAAAGTAAGAGGAGAAGCAGCAGGTGAGGTGAAAAGTGAGTTCTTTTCCATTCATGACTGCATAAGACCATTATTTGAGATGAGGTTGTGTTGTGAAGAGATGACTGGTGCAGTTCCTGCTCCCCTTTTGTATGTGGGTTCATGGAGATGCTGTGGAGATATTTCAAATCCAGCTCAGGATGTAGGAATTGAGGAGCAAAATCTGTTTGTGGTCTGACAATGGCTGCTTGTTTCTTCAGGTTGCAAAATTGTGCTTGGTCACAGGCTGTGTGTCAGACATAGGGTGCACATATCCAACTTCATCTCCTGGTAGATGTCTTGTGGCTTATTTTGTAAAGATATTTTGTGGCATAGCCTCAGTATCACGCCTCTTTCTTTCAGCATCATTAGCTGGACTAGTAAAATGTATTGCCTCGGTCTACAACCTGAGCTGGGATGTGCTGTTACTTACTCTTGGCTGTAATCTGGGCTGCACCGTTTTGGCCTGAGGATAAATTTATTTCCCTGAATCTCCTAATCTGTTTGGTTTTGATCTGCCTCTTAAAAACATTATTTACCCTGTCTCCTGAGTGTCCCCTACAAAACAGATAAAAGCTTGAGGGGGAAAACCATCTATTTAAATCTTCCATTCTAGTTGGGCTCCTGTATTGATTCTTTCCCCATAATTTAGTCCTCTCTGCTCAGCATTTGCTTTTCTGCTGCCCAGTCAATACCAATTCCGTCTGGAAATTACATTAATGTTTTTTAAATAAGATTTCCTTGCAAAGTTTAACAAGTTTAACTTTCTCTTTACATCTGAGGAGTTGGGGAAGGAAGGTTTTTTTGTTTGTTTGTTTGTTTTTAATTTGAGGTGATGGATTAATAGCAATTGCAGGGGTATGTGTGTATGTGTAGTGGTATTAGCATGAGTTGTTTTATTTTAGTTGAGTTTTCTGGAAATATAAGGGAAAATGAAAAGATTCAGAATTCTGAAAAACTAATGATTAAAAAATCTTAAGAAATTAGGCCAGATACAAAATTGTGATATATATCAAAAAAAATGTCTTCCTTTTTCAAATTCATCATGTTTTGCAGTTACTTTCCTCGGCTAATGCTAGAAGATGGAGATGTTTAGGTTTATGCATGCTGAATTTTCAGCACATGCCCAGAGTTGTTGCATGTTATCTTAGTGGCGATGTGTATCGGGTTTTGAGCTGAGAGCCAGGAATTGGTTTGAATCGATGAGCTCCTAAAGGCTCACATATAAGGCCTATTAGTGAATCAAATCATTGATCCAAACTTTCAACAAGTCAATCTTCTGCACCTTCTTAAGGGGAATGCGTACAGGAGTGGTAAATCAAGCCCACCTAAAATGTGAGGTGTGGTCTGCAGGGCTCTCAGGCAGAGTTACCATGCCTCTGAAAGAGTTTTGGATTTGCCCTTCAGGTAAACTGAATATTCAGGCGAGAGAAGGCTGGGAGTTTGACGCCTGTAAGTGACTTACAGAGAGACTGTGCTACAGTTTATGTAAGAGTCCTCTTTTATATAAATAAGCCCCTTAATATACCAAATGGTCATTTCTTTACAGTTGTAGTAGTAAACTTATTCAAAACTTCTAGTGTAAATCCTATCTTCTTGCTGAGAAATGTGACATATCAACGTATCATTCTTGCTGAGAAATGCAACATAACATATCAATGGGAATTGAAAAGTAAGTTTGATCAATAAAACTAAGTTTGATCAATACTTCTGTGTCAGACACCCTCCCCCCAGCCTTTTTTTTTTTTTTTAAAAAAATAAAATCCAGGCATATTTTGGCTCCAACACTATATTTGGTTGACTGTTTGGTGATGATTCCCCAGTATCTGGTGTGAGCGTAGCTGTACCCTTGGAACCGGGAGTAAGGCAGTAGAGGGCGGCATTACTCCTTGAGTGCTGTGCTCTCTCCTCCTAAAAGAAATGAGATTTAAAAAGCGGGGGGGGGGTGTCGGGCGGGAAGAATGTGGAGAATGCTGTGCCTGGCAGAGCTGCAGGCCATGTAAGGGAAGAGAGCGGGGCCAAACACCCACCGAGCAGGGCGAGGGCACACGGTGCTTCACACTACTTTGTGCCCAAATCACGAGCTGAAAACTGCTGTTTTACTGACAGTCCTGTCTTTTACATGAGAAAGAGAAAAAAAACAAAAGCAAACAAACAAACAAAAAAAAAAACAAGAAAAATAAAAGGAAAAAAAAAACACGCATGTATTTACCTGTACAGGAGCAGGGGGGGTTACAAACTGTTTGTGAATTTGCACTCTCGTTGCAGAGAGCAGAAGCACGGGACGTATAGGGGCTGGAAGCCCTGGGTTTGCCTAGCCCTGAGTTTGCCCAGCCCGGCTCTCCCAGAGCAAGCGCAGGAGCTGTGGTTTATGCACGGTGGTGTCCAGGCAGTGAGAGCAAGGCTGGAGCCCCGCACCTTGTCCAGGGGCTGAGGCGTGATCCGAAGCAGGCACTGTGAGTGTGAGAAGAAAAGCGCTGCCCATCCCCTGATGCACCCAAGGCAGCAGAGCAGTCAATCGAGAGATGTTGGCAGTGTGGAGGAAATCAGGCATTGATGGCCTCTAATGCTCTGATGAGTAGAGCAATCAGTTTGAGCAGACTGACAGAGAGAAAGCTGTGAGCATAAACACTTTTACACACTCAGAGAGCCCAACCTGATGAAGTTTTTCCAAGCATAAATAAGAAATAGCTGTGGAAGTCAGTGGAGCGCTGTAAAACCTTTGTGAAACCCAACGTGAGCCCCTGTTTGCAGATTCTGCCTGGATGATTCATGGATGTTTCCTTGGTATCTTAACAAGCTGGGTCCTCTGTGGGATATGGCCATTTATTCGGAGCCTTAAATGACCAGGGGATCAACGTGGAGTACAAAGTCTTTTTGGAAATGTATTCTGCAGGCTAAGAATTGTGGACAGGAACAGATAGATATTTGAATAAAAGTGGTATTTCAGTAAAATATGCCCAGGATGAGCTGGTGTTAGAAAAAGACTTAAGAATAAATTCTAGTGTGAATCTGTTTCTAAAAAAATTTAAGTTGCCTGCCTACGTTTAAGAAACACCAGTCTGTCCAGCTGCATGAAATATAGATTTAAAATGTTTTATGCTTATTGTTATAAATACCTGAAACATCCACATAATACTTGCTAATAAGCAGAGGGATTAATTTGATTATATAAAGAGACAGTGCACTTGTTCACAATGCGTTCACCATAAGATAATGATAACAACGCACTGGTTATTTTCATACTGGCGGTAGAGTAATCCATGTTTATTTATCATCCAATTTCAGATATAAATGAATTGTTCTGAAGGTAGGATAAATCAGCTCAAAGAACCACAGCAATTATGGTAGACAAGTGGCGCATTATGGTGAAAAGAGATAAGAAACGCTCTGGGTCCAAAAGGGCAGTGAGAGGGAGCACCTGGATTGCCAGCGTCTGGGGCAGGCAAGGAGTTTGCCCTGGGAAGTTAAGAAATAGTGTCAAGCAGCTTCAAAATCAGGCCATATAAATGAGCTGCTGTAGTTTAAAATATTTTTTGGGAGGGAGGGGGTAAGCAAGTTTCTTGCTGTTCATGCCTTCGCAAGTACTCTGCTCTCGTCCTCTTGCAGCCAGAGAACTGTTATTGAGAAGTCAGTGAAAAGGCGAAGGAGGTCTGTGGCAGTGGAAGATGTGGCTGGATGCTGAAAGGTGATGCCTCTAGCTGTGTTTTTGCAAAGGGGTTTTACAAGTACACTAGGCATTGCAGGGTGACTTACAAGACAAGCATCACTGCTGATCAACCCAGGTGTTTACCAGCACACCACTGAATGCCAGTTCCAAAAATCCTACTCCCAAATGTGCCATGAGAAGCTGTTGTTGCCAGTCAAAGCCCAACAAGGTCTGTACAAAGAGAAACAAAGATATGATCTCACACTGAAAAGGTCAGTAGGAGCAGAGGAATGAATGCAGGAAGACAGGTTCCAACCCCAGATGCGTGATGCCCCACTGAGCACCTGGTTGCTTGGATCAGTCAGATTTGTATTCTGCCTACGTGCCCTTCTGAAGCAACTTAACATGAAGGTGGCATGGGGCATATGTTGGGCAACTTCAGGGTTTCTGGCTGGGTCAGTGGCTCTGTAAGGGTCTTGCCTCTGAAAAGTGAGGCTTGGGAAACTTTTGGTAGCCTCCACATTGACCGTTTGGTGACCGAGTGACGTGTAGGGCTTCATGATGCTGTCCCTGTTGTGTGATCTGACAGAGTTATTTCTGTCCTCTGGCGGTGACCCCGCGCTGCTCGGTGCATGGGCTGGGCGAAGGATGAGTCACCGAGCACTCCTGCCCCTTTGCTGTGACAGCGAGATGGCATGTGGGGGAAAAGCAAATGGCCACTGTGTGTGGGCTGTCCCAAATCAGTGGCATCAGACCTGGTGCTCTGTTCCCAACTTCCTTCAAAGGCTGCAGCTTGCCCCAGTCTCACAGATGCGTGTGTGAAAGCAGAATCAGTCTGTTTTTCCAACTATGTCAATTGAGTTGATGTTTTCTACAAACTTCACCTCCTTTATATCATGTATATCATAGCTCCAAGACTAGATCTGCTTCCTCGCATTTAGTTTAATTGGTCCCTGGGTTCATTTGCTGGTAGCTTAAGGCTGCAAGCAAAAGAAAACTGCATTTCCATGACTCTCCTTGCCTAAATGCTCCTTTTGCTCTACATAGTCAGTGCGCTGGGACTGCTGAGAAAAGCAGGGGCATAGTCAGTGTCTAATTGTGGTAACTGCAAAACAGCTCAAAGTATTTACTTTGGCAGTTTTCGGAACAAGTTGCTGCTTAATGCGAGCCTGAAGAGACTTCTTAAGGCAGCTGAATCATTTCGAAGCTGCTCCTGGCTGGATCCTGCCCATGGGGCATTGTGCTGGCCTCGCCGGGTGGTGCAGCCCTTCCTGGAGGGGGGAAAAGCTGGCCTGAAGGGACCAGTGCTCCTCACCCGCTACTACTTGCGGCTCCTGTCTCGGGCACGTGGAAAATGTCTGCTCTGTCCTGGAGAGAGCCCAGCCCCACAGGCTCCACATGAGAAGGAGCCCCTGGTGGCCCTTGCTACCCTGCAAGGACTTGCAGGTGGCACTGAACACCTCCTGCCACCACTGTGGTCATCTGATGAGGCAAGCCATTGAAAATCCAGCTTTCTGTCCGTCGTGGCTCAGAAAGGCACCTTTCAGCTAAAGCATGTTGGATGTTTTCTGGAGGGCAGAGGGTCTATGGTTCCTGCAGACACAGAGGCAGGCAGGTGTGGACAGGGGACTTAGCTGAGTGGAGGAAGCCTGAAGAACCTCTTGTGGTTGCTCCAATGGAAGGAAAAAGCAAGATTCTGGCACACATTTGCATGCAAGGGGAGGAAGAGCTGAAACTGCTCCTCCGTGTTGCACAGGTAATCCTGTGCTGTTATACACTCATCATGGCTCATCCTTTTGCCTTGCATGACACAAGCATTCATTTTTGTGTTATTAAGTATGCCCCTAATGTGATATAAAAAGCTAAACATATTAGCAATTACAGTACAGCGTGCTATTATTTTTTCTTGTCTCTGCAGTGTGCACTTTTTGTATTTTAATAGACCTTGGGGGTATTTTCTGTCATGCACTTTATCTGCTCCAAATGATCCTTATACTGGGAGGATTTCCTAGAGAAGGCTGGAGCGGTTGCATGCTCTTCACAAGAGCTACTTCTCAGTGCTTCTTGCTGATAGTGGAAAAAATCTACATACTAAAGGAAAAACCTTGAGATAATCTGGTTGAGATGTCGATGCACTTCCAGCACTTAGTACTCAATGGGGTTTAAGAGACGGTGCTCACTGCAAGAGTGCTGGCTCTGGGTATCTCCATTGCTGCAGTGGGGATGAACACAAGGACTCCTTGGTTTTGGCAAGGCTGCTTTGAGGCAATAGGTCCAGCCTCATCCTCATTGTTCAGGGCTGAATTATTGTCCAGCCCTCCCTTGCAAACCTCCAGGGCACCACGGCCCCAGAAGGAGGTGCTGGAGACACACCGTTTGGGGCAAAAGGCAAAAAGAATGGCCAACTGTGCCCTGGTGAGGAAGGAGGGAAGGCAAAAAAGGAGTTGTTCACAAATGTGAGTGGCAGGGAGCCGTATCCAGAGCCCTTGGACACCCCTGCTCTTGCCATCTCTCTCCTCACCCTCCACTACAGACAGGGGAGCCGATATTTTGGGAAAGGAGTAAGGAATGGGTTGGATTGGATAGGCAGGAGAAAACAAAAACACTGCTAGGAGGAGCAAAATGTTTATGCATGTACTCAGCGATGCATCTCCAGCTTCTCCTTGTGTGCTGCCCCGGCCAGTGGCAGCAAGGTGACGTTTGCCTGTCAGCGATCCCGCTTGGTACCTGAGCTTTGGTTGGCGAGCCCCAGGAGGTGTTTGCAGAATCGAGAGCTTTCAAATATGTTTTTAGCTTGGAAGATGGCAGCTGAGTGGGTGCATTTGGTGACAGATGATCCTTGAAAGGTTTAGAAGCAAAGCTATTAAAACCCAGGAGTTGTGCAGAGAGGCAGCGTTGTGAGCACATCGGAGCCCATTTGGGGAGGGGCGCAGAAGATGCGGCCACGTTTTGCACGTTTTGCCTGTGATTCCTACCAGTGGGCCTGGCGCGGTGTTTCGGGATGGGGAGAACGCCGCCTGCAGATGCTGTTTTTTGGCTTCCCGCGTTCATGTGCGAGGCGATGCATGGCACTGCAGCAGCCGGGAGCAGGCTTTGGGATGACGGTTGCCACAGGCTACCTTAACAAACTGCAAGCAGCCTCACCCCATCCTCCCAAAACCGAGCCAGTCGGTGCATTCCTGCCATTCTTCTCCTTAGAACCATTTCTTTCCATTCACGGAATCAAGAAGACAAAGCAGCTGCTTTGAGAGTCTGAGATTTTTTTGTTGTTGTTGGGAACTGTTACGTTGAGAGGAGCAGGATGGGAGGATTTATTTTTATTGGAGCAGGGCGGTAGCACTTACCTGATGGGTTCCTTGGGAGAGCAGCAAGCAGCTGAAAGTAGGCAGCTGGTTGCTGCCTTCAGGTGGCACACCTTGGCTGGCAGCTTGCAAAACCCTTTGAACTGCTTCAGCCTCATCCGTCAGCTGGGGAAGACTGGCCATGGATTTATGGCTGCTTGTTATAGTCACAGACCTAAAGCCGAGCCGTACAATCTCTCCTGTAGGTCTTCTGAAAACCTACCTTCTACCTTAAATAAATACTCTCTTTACATATACTTGATAAATTCCTTGCCAGTTTTATTCCCCATAATTTCTCATGTTTTTCTCCAGATCCTTTCTTATCTCTGTAATGTTGTCTCAGTTGCAGGCTGTGCACCTCTAATAGGAACTGAGTAATGTGGCTTTACTGCTTGTCATCGAGAAATTATGCACAAATTTCCCCCAGGGCTGCTGTTCTCTTGAATCCTGGTGGGCTTCAGCTAACTGTATCGCATCTCCCTCGTCCACCAGTCTGCATTACTTCTGTAGGGAGGAAAACAATAAAACTTCAAGCATGTTGGCTTGATGCTATTAATTTTTTTTTTATATCATTGATTTCTAGTTTGTAGGCAGCACATGTGCAACCATTTAACACCGTCCATCTTTAAAATGGAAATGTTCAGAAGGTATTTAGTATTTTTGCTCCCAGTGAATTATGGAAGGTTGAAATGGAAGAGCTACACACACAAAAAAAAACCCACGCTGTCTGAACTTAAAGAGTGGCGGCAACCCATGAAAACAATCAGGGAACTTTGCTTTTGTGTCTGGTGCATATATAGCAAGTAGAATGAGAGCTGAAGCATTTTACATAACCCTATGTTTTTCCACACATGCATCTTGAAAAATGCAGAAGGTATCAAGTACATCGACGAACCTGCAGAGCCTCACACCAGATTTATGAGCAGAATCCAGGCCCTTTCAAACAGCAGTGTTGAACAGGGAGTAGTTGTAATTCCTTGTCCGTTCTTTTTTATTTTTATTTAATTTTATAAAGACTATCTGCAGGGTGAAAGCTGGGACTTCGGACTCAGCCAAGCACCAGCATGCAACACTAAAACAAACCAACCCCATAAGCACTGTCTGGATCTCTCTTATTCCTCTCCCATTCCCTGCTGGGAGGCCTGGACACTGCCAGCAGTAGATACAAACATGTAGTAGGTAGCACCCACCTCAAAAACCCATCTACTGTTGCATCCCCCAGCTCTCCTCCCCAGCCCAAACTCCAGGAGAAGGAGTTTTTTTTTTTTTTTTTTTTTTTTTTACCCCGACTCTTCCTGACACTTCAATCTTATCGGGAAACCCCAAACCGTCCATTTGCTTGCCCACAGCTCCCTCCTTCTAAGGTGCTGTCACAGTCTATGGCGCTGTCCCTTCTGTGCTTGGGGCACACAAGACAAGAGAAAACAGAGCCATTTGGCACAGAGGGCTCAGCCGATGTGGCTCGTTTATTTTATTTCCTTGGTTTTGTGCTGCAGCCCCATGAACTGCATGGCAGAGGCAGAACCAGTGTGCAACGGTGCCTCGGCCAGCAGAAAGCCCTCGTGCACCGGCTACACCCATATGGGTTTGGTGTGGTAGCAACTGGATTTTGTGGGGCTGTGCAGAGAGCCTGGTTCCCATATTTTAACTGCGTGTGTGTTTTTTGAAGGGCTCTGAGACCCACACTCCCTGCCTACAGGCTCTGCCAGCACGGCCCAACACTGGCGTTAAATTCTGGGGTTTCGGAACTGGCCGAGACCGAGGCAGGCGCTGATGCGTGCCTCCCCTCGGAGCAGCCACCAAAACCTGTCCGCTCCTTCACACCCCCAGCATCACCACCAGCCCCACAAAGTGCCCGGAGCCAAGCCCGACAGGCACCGGCAGGCACGCGGGCTGGGCCCGCCGGGGGCGGCCTCCCCTCGGCGGGGGCGTCCCGGGAGGGCCCCCCGCGGCCCCGGGCGCTGCCCCCGGC
>CM021702.1:758085-845881 GCA_011074415.1 Stictonetta naevosa
GCCGGGCGGCAGGCGAGGGGCGAGCGCGGCGGCGGCGGGAGCATGGGCACTTTGCGGGATTTACAGTACGCGCTGCAGGAGAAGATCGAGGAGCTGCGACAGCGGGATGCGCTCATCGACGAGCTGGAGCTGGAGTTGGACCAGAAGGACGAACTGATCCAAAAGCTGCAAAACGAGCTGGACAAGTACCGCTCGGTGATCCGGCCCGCCACGCAGCAGGCGCAGCAGCAGAGCGCCGGCACCTTGCAGGGCGAGCAGCGGACCAAGCGGCAGGCGATCTCGGCCGAGCCCACCGCCTTCGACATCCAGGACCTGAGCCACGTCACCCTCCCCTTCTACCCCAAGAGCCCGCAGTAAGCACGGCTGACCGACCGCCCGCAGCTCCGGGAAAGTTGCGAGCTCCGGGCGCGGGCCGCCGGCGGAGTTTCCGCGCCCGGCCGCTGGGAGCGGGGCGGCCGCGGGCCGGGGGCTGTGGGCGGCGAGGGGGCGAAGCTGCCGCGGGAAGGGGGGGAGCCGGCGGCGGGGCTGCAGGCAGGGAGAGCGGCAGGGATAGGGATAAGGATGGGGCGGGTGGCCGCCGTCCTGTCTCGCCGCAGGCTGCGCGGATCGCGGTGGCTTCGTGGAGGGAGTGGAGCCCCCGCGGGCCGCATTGCCTCAGCCCCTCGGCCCCTGAACGGCGGCGTTCCCGAGAGAAGGGGACGGGGGGCGCCGGGGCTGCACCCGCCCGGCCGGCGGCTGACATCTTCCCGCGGAACCGAGCGGGCACGGGAGCGCCGGGTCGCGGCCAAAACATCTCCGTAGTTGTTTTTTTCCATCATTATCTCTTTTTTTTATTGTTTCCTCTCCCCCCCCCCAGTTTCGGGACGCAGGTTGCCACACGTGGCCGCGGTGCTGGCCCGGCTGGCAGCCGCATCCGTCCTGCAAAAAGGCAGCGGAGCCTTCCATCAATAATAATAATAATAATAATAAATAAAAAGAAAAACACAAAAAACCCACCCAGAAAGCGCCCCGCACCCGCGCAGGTGCCGTGGGCGAGGCGCCCAGGTGCTCCCCATCGCCCTCGCCGGGGCTGCCGGAGACGGCGGCCGCTCGCCGCCGGGACCCGCCCGCGGTGCAGAGCGGGGCCGGGGCTGGGGCTGGGGCCGGGGCCGCGCCGCCTAGGCCCTGCCCTGCCCGCCGCCGCCATGGCGGGGCCCCGCCGTCTCCCGGCAACCGCCCCAGGAGGCGGCCGCCATGGCCGGGACCCTCGGCCGGGCCCGGCCCCGAGGAGCCGCCGTGTGGCGGGGGCAGGCTCCCGCTTCCCCGCCCTCCTTCCCCGCCGCCGGTTGTCCAAAGATATTTTGCCCTTTTAAGGCGAACGGCTGCGGATCGGGATCCAAACCGGCGGCGGGGCGACGCTGTGGTGGTCGCAGAAAGTCCCCCGAACGCCTCGGCCAGGCTCGGCGCCCCCCTGCACCGTGCTCGGCCGCTGCCCGGTGCCCGGCCGCCTGGCAGCCCGAGCTCTTCGGTAGCATAAGGCAGCCGAGGAGAGGCGAGGGACTGAGGGCTGGTGCTCCCCGGCACTGCGAGCACACCTGTGGTACCTTCAGTTAGCATACAGCACTCCAAAACAGCTAATGATAAGGCTGCCGTGAGGGACTGGGCAATAATTTCCACTGTACACCAGCCTGTCGCTGAGAGAAACAGTTATTTTTCTCTCACGGGTGTATGTGTGCTTGCCCCTTGGTGTCCGAGCACAAAATGGTGGTGGGGAGCTGAGGGCAGTGGCAGGTCAAGGCTTTGCTCCCAGAGAGTTTGGTGTGGAGAAACCCGCACGGCTGTGCTGCTGCCCTGCTGTTGCACGTCAAATGTGGTGGTTCTCGTGTTTTAACTGATAGAGCTGCATACTGGGTCACCTAGAGCTTGTGAAAGAGCTCCAACTTTAAGCAGAGCAAATCTTCGGTCTCTGATCTGTGCAGTGAAATACATAGGAAGCCTGTCAAATCTTTGATTTAACTTTTTCTGGCTTGAATTTTAATTTTTTGTTCCGTAAACGCTGTCCTGTAGCCTCACTTGGAGTGTAGTGCATGCTACCTGCCTGAAGCAGGATTTAATATTGACCTTCCACGGTCAATACTCCAATGCTATTTAGGATACTCCAGGTTGAGTTACTGCTTCATGCCTTAATCACTGAGGTGGGAAAGATCACTGTTCGCAGCTTCAGGACTGTGCTCTGCTCTAGTATTCGCAGTTCTGCCTGAACGGTCGTGTTTTGTGGTCAGCTCTCAAAGCCTCACTCCTGAGGACTGATGCCTGCTGAGGCAATGTGGTCTCCTGGAGATAGGTGGTCATTTCAGGCACTTACTAAATCCATAAGGTATGGCACTTTTGAGCATTTTTAATTTGAGCATCTGAGTAGAAAGGAAGATACCCCTATGTAAAAGAAAGCAGAAGCAAGAGCCATGTATTCCGCTTTGCCTGGAGTTCTTACCATTATAATCCGGATGAGCTGCTCTCATTGTGGTGTTTATGTCTGGGAAACTGGGTGAGGAGGCACAACCGCTTTGATTTATTGGTATCATTAATACTCAAAGTGTGATTTTTCTTACACTTTTCTACGTGACTTTCACAGTCCGCTCATGTGTGGTTGAGAAGTCCTTGTCTTGATTAAACTAACAGAACACAATCTTAACAATACTTTGATGTTCCGAACAACTGTTTATGGTGGTACTGGAGGTTAGGGTGGAAAGGAGATAGAAGCCAACCACAATTAAAACATAAAAGACAGGGTTGACTTTTTTTCCCAATTGATGCTGAACTTCAACAACTCTTGAGGTGATGGCATCCAGCCTTTGGTATCTGCCCATTCTCCAGCGTTATGCAAAGTAGGAGTGCCAAGAGAACAAAGGAAAATTTCAGTTGTTTGATTGCCTGTATTTGCAGCTTTTTTCCTTTTTTTTCCCTTTTTTTTTTTAGATTTTTTTTGGTCTTTTTTTAGAAAATTTCAGCTAAGTGGTGCTAGGTGTGCCCTCCTGATCGGGTGGAGCACCTAAGGCACCTGGATGTTATAGGGTCAGTGAAAGCCTGTTAGGAATGATTCTGATCACGAAAGCATGATGGATTGTGTTACTTGTCTGTCTGTGGTGAAACATCTGTGGAAGCTGTTTTGATGCCACATGGAAGATTCTTAGTTATAAAATAATTAAACTCTGAATGGCTTTTAAGCGTGAAAGTAAATTTAACTGCCTCTTAGGGAAAAATAGCATGAAAATTCCTGCAAGGCCTTACCTTGCATCCAGAAAAACCACTGGTTAAGATACAGTTTTTTTTTTTTTTTTTTAATTTGTTTCAGAGCATTCAGTTTTAGTCCCTGTTGCAGTATTGCGCTTATTTTGCCTTTATTATTATTATTACTATTTAATCTTACTATGTGAAATGGGAGTTCCTGTGAGGAGTGTATAGCTAAAATATGCAGAGGGACACGTCCTGCCAGTTTCTTCTCAGTTATGAGACCAGTGAGATAAGTCAGACATTTGCATCTTTACCAGTCTTTGTATTGAAGTAATTAGATTAAGGTTGTCTAAAGCGTTTTTTTTTTTTTTTTCTTCACCCCAAAGATTTCAAGAAGTGACTGGAGTTAGTTGGTAAAGACTGTTGAGAACGCTGGATGCTTTTCCCTGGCTGAAAAATGCCATGACATATCCTTATCTCCTCTTCATCTCCTAGAATTGCTGCTCCATTTGTTTTTCCACACCTTTGACCTCTTGCAGGATATATTCTGACTGCTAACAGCTTGTCAGCTTTAAAAGAGTACTGTGAGACCAAGCTTGTACCAACAGTTATTTCAATTAACATTTTACAAAGCTGCAGACCGAAGAACAGCTTTTTCAGTTAGGAAGCTGTAGCATTTGGTTATTTGCTTTCCTTATTTTGCACTTACAATGGGAAAACACCCAGGACTCTTACTTTAAAGTGATGTTTCCTTTTGCGATCGGCCCCAGCTGTATGGTTTCTTTTTGATGGAAGACTGTGTAATCAGCATATTTTGTTTTCCAGAAGGAAAAAAATTGTATGAGCAGAATGGAAACCAAAGCGGAGAGCTAATGAGCAAGAAGGACTTATAGGGCCCGGTCTTCTCTTGTCAGAGGTGGCGTGTGCTCTGTCATTGCCTTCACTGAGATGAGGCAAAGTGCTGTGTCATTTATAGAAACTGTTGAGTAAGATGGAAAAAGACTTGTTTTTATAAGTTAACAGACTTAGGAATGCTTTGAATGTAAAATTGGGAAATGTGCCAAAATCTCAGATTCATTTTGGAGGGGAGGAGCAGTCTGTGCGTGGTGTTAAAGAGTTCTGGGTTTTAAAAAACCAAAACCCGTATTTGGTTGCATAGCCTTAGGGAAAGTACAACATACATACAAGAGATTTAACAAAATCCCTTCAACAGCTCAAGTGATGCTTTGAAGGCAAATGTGCACATCTTGTATGGGCCAGGGGCATGTTTTTAAGCAATCATAATAGCAATAATAAAAAAAACAGAAATATTTGAAAAACATTTCATATTTAGAGTGTTTGCATAAAATTATCTGCTGATATTTATAAATGATAACTATGCTGCGGTGCCTAGGAGCCGTCCTTTAATAACAACTCTTAAGGGGCTGTTGTTATATTTAGAACTAGTTTTTCTTAAAACGCACACATTCCCGTTTGTATGATAATTTAGAGGATGGTTGCAACATAATCTAACCACTCGAAACAGAGGTTGATGAGGGGCCTGTGATCAGGAGCTGAGACAACCTTCCCGGAGTGATTGCTTCCTGAAAAGTAGTGCAGGAGCTATGAAATCAGGCAAGGAGTGGTGGCCTCTAAAGTCGTGCCGCATTCAGGTTTTGGTGTCACGCTGCACAGAATATCAAAAGCAGTCAGCAGCGATGGATGTAAACAGGCAACGGTGATGCAACCTTCTTACATTTTTTCCCCAGTATCAAAATATAATTCCATGTGATGTGACCAGTTGGAATTCATTTAATGTCTGTATGTAATTAACTGCTGGGGTTGCTATGTGACATAACGTTGATTCAGTCTGAGTGTTAATGTTGTCCTAAAGAAGATTTTACATGCCTGGAAATACCTGCTAATTCCTGATGGAGCTCTGACATCCACCAAAGTCAGTGGGTGTTTGTGGTTTGGGGTTCTTTGGGCTTTGGGATCTTAGGGTTAGGACTTCAGTGGTATGCAGAACTTGGAGGTTTTGAGGTGATAGGGCAGCACCTCTCTGCAGATAGGAGACCTGTGGAAGGGACGAGGTGCCTGCTGTTCCCCCACTTGTGTGGTCAGCCGAGGCAGCTTGCAGAGATTCCCAAGCACCCAGTGTGCTCACGCAGCAGGTCTGAGAGCTCAGAAACCTGTATCTCCCGCTTCACAGGGATGGGTTTCCATTGTGAAGGATGGAAAGCTCCCTGACAGGAGCTTTGCATGCAGCACAGCGAGCATAGCGGAGAATGCAAGTCTGTCAAACATTGTTTCGCTCTGTTTTGACAGGTCTGGTTTGGCAGTAGCGAAGTACCGTTGTGCTGGTGGATGGGGCTTTCCTCTGCACAGGAGCATGCGCGTGACTCATGCCTCGAAGTCTGTGCCACTTAATGTGTAGTGAAGTGGCCGTTTGAGATTGCTGTTAGGTTTGCTCTTCATATGATTCAGCCTTCTGAGACTTTGGTTACTAGCAGTGGTAAGGAATAGCTGTATTGTATCTAGTTACGCAGAGGACAAAGGTTTTCCTATATCCAAGCAGTGTCTGGGTCGTCTCTGAAGTACGCTTGTTTAGGCAGGTAATTTTTATGCCAACTGTAAACTGTAATGACCAGAGATGTTTTTACTCAAAGGAAGGTCAAAAGTAATTTGTTGGACAAAGGTATTAAAACCATCTGTTTTGTCATTTTGTGTCTGATTGTTTTGAGTAGTGATGGCAAGAGTAAACTTTGATGCAATTTCAATTATTTTTAGTTTTGCTTAGTAGCAACAAGCAACACAAAATTCTCTGAATCTCTGCAGCTTTTGGATATTTCTTTTAGCAGCATAGTGTAAAACAAAGTTTTTAAGCAAAATGACTTTTGTTTAGAAACTATATTGATTTTTTTGGTGACTGCAAAACAAAGCTATTTAGCAAGTATAGTAGTTTTAAGTAAGCTAACAGCTCTTAACAGAGGGCTGTCATTAACATATTTTTAATTTCTAATATATCTCCATAAATTCGCTTTCTAGAGAATTGTTTTTTTTCCTTTTCTCTGTATTATTGGGTGAATGCTGTTGATGGGTAGTTTTAAAGTTCATCAGCAGAAAATAAGATCCCTGGCCTTGGGCACGAATGCCATCTCTTCAGACTTGCTGTGAAAGTTGTCGTTTTGCATCCCATGTTGCTAAATACACTATGCATCCTACATATCAGAAATGAGTCAGAAAACCCACCAGATCAGTGTGCTGATAGTGAGCAAAAATGTATGTGGTAGCGCAAGGCTTTAGACTAGTCGTCTGCCAGCAGTGACCTGTCCTGCAGACTTGCTGGAAGGGGAAAGGACTTCATGCCTTTACTAAACACCCAAATACCCTCTCACTGAGGACCTGATGCAGAGTGTGAGTCAAGGGGGAAGATGCTCCATTGCAGAATTTAAAAAACAAACACAAAACAAAACCAACCAAACAAACAAAACCTACAGCAACTTGATATATAATGGTTTCTTTGCTTATGCTGCTTGGAATAGATACTGTGGGATGCTAAAATTTCAGAAGTCAATGACCGTGAACCTTCTCTTAAGGTAAGGGTTCTGGGAGACTTGCTTTGATTTACTGTCTTAAATGACACCCCTAGCTGCCTGTGCTGCTGCTATTTCTTGTCTTCTGGCTTTTTGTGGCACCAAAATGCATTTGTAGCTGGCTAAAGGATAAATACCTGTGCAGATGTTTTTCAGTTGCTGTTTTGACGTTTCCAGGGGGTATGTGCAGGCAAAGAAGTCCACACCATTCACATTTTGTGCAGCTTATTTTTGTTCTGAAGGTCTAATAGAGCAGGAAAACAAACAAACAACAAAAGTATTTGCTACACTGGAGCCTAAAACAACTCCTTTATTAAATAATTCCTTTTTCCTTTTCTGTGTGTCTATAGAAGGTGGCTTGGTTGCATGTATTAGCATTGCTTTGATATGTCCTGTGTGCACTGACATCTGAAAGTCTGAAATTGTATGAAGGTCTCTTTGAAACACCAGTAGAGCACCTACCTGGGAGGGTTTGTGTCACGGAGATATCTACAGTGTACTTGTGGAACAGCGAGCACAGGACTTGCATTTTGCAATGTTCATGCAGTCTCTGGTTTCCTTGGAAACTAGTGCCTGAGCACATACAGCCAAACTTGAACACTGGTGCACGGTTTCAAAGTAGAAAATGGGCTCCTAGACTTTGACATTGCAAAGTAGATTTAGGGTTATTTGGACTGTATTAAGTGCTTGTTTGTTAGTGGCAGTTGTGGAGTAGCATATCACTGAAATAAAGCCTCCAGTCATATTGCAGTGTTCCCTGTCGGGAGCTGTGTTCTGTTCTCCAAACCCTCCTTTTTGGTTTGGTTTGTGGGCATATTTGCCGGAGATGTCTCCTGTCCAACGCACAAATGGTGTCAGGAGAGCAGTGGACCAGCTCTGCGATGTCCGCTGGAAGTGGATCTGAAAACTATCTGGGCAGGCCAGCTCAATTTGGTTCATGTCATGTTCTGTGAGGTGGTGGGTAGCTGGGACAAACAGGAGAAATCATAACATAGCTGTCTGGCTTGGCTGGAAAGGAGCTGTACTCTTGTACATGCCTGAGTGTTACTGTCTTTGGTTCCAAGAAATGGACATAATGACAATTGAGTGTGTGCACGTATATACTTAGCATGC
The DNA here is from genome assembly GCA_011074415.1 of Stictonetta naevosa. Classification (NCBI taxonomy): domain Eukaryota; kingdom Metazoa; phylum Chordata; class Aves; order Anseriformes; family Anatidae; genus Stictonetta; species Stictonetta naevosa. Next base: position 765,984 of record CM021702.1, read on the forward strand.
GTATAGGTGTAGTGCATTAGCACAAGATGAACTTTTATTAGAATATAAAACCATTCAATCTTGATAATGGTGGTGTATATGGATTTTTTCCAAGTATCACCGGTGCTCCGGGAATGTTTTAGCGTTGTTGGCTTCTGCAGCTGAATGGTCATAGAGTGTAATTCAGACTCAGGAGCAAAAGCGACATTCCTGGTGACATGGAGCCATGGCTTAAGATTTTCATGACATCCCTGCCCCCATAGTAAGTTGGTCCCTGGGATCTGGATCTGTCAGTGCTTATTACTATTTAAACTGCCTACTGGATGCAAGTTTCTGCAAAGGTCCACTGGGTGAGGGGAATTTGTGTTCTTGTAATCCAAAGGTAAATGAATCCAAATGAAGAAAATAACTTCCCTGGTGTGTGATGTTTCTAATGAGTAGAAGAAATCAATCGCTTTATGACTGAAACAGCACATTGAGGTGATATTAGGCAAGCAGATAATGAAGGTGTAGTTAAACCAAATGTGATGCAAATAATGCCATGCAGCTGTAAGTTTGTATTTGTTCAAAACAATCTCAGTTGTCTTAGTTGCTATTGATAGGCTTTGAAAATCATGTCTCTTAGAAGCCTGAGAAATTTCTTTAGTTAAAATCGGAGATTGCCCTTTCTGAGTTGGAAATACATGCACAAATGCATACAGATGTTTGCCTTGAAGTTTCAGTATGGTTTAAATTGGTAAAATCCTGCAATGGGTTATGAGCAAAGTTGGTAAAGTTAGCTAAAGCTGATCACATACAGGACACATGCATTTTTTGGCAACTACTATGTTTGTAGTTCGATTTTTTTTTTAATGAATGAGTGAAATAAATACTTCTGACACATGATAAGTGACATATGATCTTGAGCAGTGTTGTTCAACACAGCTGTCACAGAGACCAGTCCTGTGATGACAGCAGCTCGCTGGACAGTTTGACACCTGCCTGGGAGGCTGCAGAGGTGCGGGGCAGGCAGCAGCAAGGACTTGCTGAAGAGACAGACAAGGCAATAGTTTTTTTTTTTTTTTCCCTCTTTTCCTGCCATAAGAAGGGCGGATGGAAAAACTGGGCCTTCAGGAGTTGTAAAGGGGGCAGAGGAGGGTAAAAGAAATGGTACGTCGTTCCAGCTTTCAGGAGTGACCTGCGGTTGGATACGGATCGGCAGGGCGGGATTGCAAACTGCGGTCTGTGGGCTGAATTTGTTGCATGCGTTCCCTCCATCTCCACTTCCAAGTTTCTGCTGAGGTTCCCGCATGCAGTGGATGTCCTCCCTGTCCCCTTCACAACACATACCCTGTCTCTGTGTTCTTGAACCCTCACAGGTCTGGCCTTCCTGCCTGCCGTGGCAGAGCAGACTGCTCCTCTGAGGAAAGGGCCTCTCTTCCCTTTTCTTCTTGGCCCTTAGTCACTTCCCGGCCCGTTTGTTCCTGTTCCTGCTCCTCCTTTTCCCCAAGATTTTCTCTATTCGTACAGATAGTTGCCCATCTTCTCCCTCAGCCACAAAGCCCTTCATTGTACAAAGCTGTCCCATCTGTTAGGGTCAAGACTTTACATCTCCCAAAGAAACCTCCCTCATTTCCTTTATACATCAGGAGGCAGCAAGCTTCCAGTGGCTGCAGCGTGAGATAGTGCAGGAAGCTTGATTTTCCTGACAGTCCAGCTTTTCTAGCAGCCCACTTCTCGCAGGATCCATTGATTTGTGGCCGATCAGTTGTGATGTCCCGGGGCCTCCCGTTAGGGGAAACAGCAGTTCTGTCAAGTTGGTTGCCTGGCCCTCGCTCGGCTCAGATGAAAGCCAGATAACGCTTCCCTTCAGCATCCCCTGGCCAAAGGAACTAGCGCTGAAAGGGACACACAGTGAGAGCAGCACTTTGCTTTGTGTCAGGGCCCTCAGCGGTAATGGCTTTGAGGTGCCATCGACAAAACATTGCAGTGCTGTGAGGCGGTGGCAGAATGCCATTCTGCTGGTCCTTGATCCTGCAGTCGTGCCCGTGGGCTGAATCCTTTGGTCTTGCTGGTGGGGGGTGTACGGATGGCCTAGTTAGTGGGCCGAGCCTCAGCTGGGAGTGGGGTGGGCTTGCCTTCATGCCATACCTACCTCAGGGCCGAGCGCTCGGAGGGTGCGGCTGAAGCACGCTGCGTGGTTGAGAACATGCTGAACCTGTGTGTATATGTACACGCGCTTTTTCCTTACACATCTTTGCACTTTTAAATCCTGTTAACAGAGCAATTGCACAAAGGGGAGAAAACATCTCCTGCTCATCAGATACTTGATTGCTTTCTGTTTTCCCAGTAGAAGTGCAGATCTGCGAGGCACATGAGAGAAATGAAGCATGGAGAGATGATGGCTTTTCTGTCTTAGCTGTATACCCAGACACAAATGCGCTATGATAATGAGTATGTTGGGAGAGCTTAAATAAGGCAGATACTCTATGCTTACTTGAAGATACCTTGCTTCAGAGCATTCCTTGCAGTTTTTGAAAGGAAGACGCAGCCTTTGAGTTGCCATTTGAAGTTAGACTTGTTGCTGCAGGAAGATAATTGAACTTTCAGAGCACTTCTGCTTGGAGAAGGGACACAGGTGGTGCAGCTCTCTTATTTTGTTGCTTAACTGACTCTGACAGGGTGTCTCAGAGCTGCATCTTGCCTTGGCAGGAAGAGCTCATGCGGCCTTTTTTTTGGCAGCAGCACAGTGATCTGTTGTGGGATGGATATTGTATTGTGACCCAGCGGTCTTTCATTAGAGGGGTCCCAAGGGAATGCTAACTATCAGTCTTATTTCCCTCCATTTATTTGCTAGATTTATTAATGCGCCTGCAGGAGGGCGTGCACCATCAAGGAGCATTTTCTGCAGATGTAGCGAGCCTGAATACCAGTGTGCCTTATCCAGTAACTGCGACCGAGGGATTGTTGTGTGCCGCTGCTGGTGGCTGGGTGTTAGGCACTGGGGAGACTGACGTTGGGCTCTGTATGGTTGCAGACGTGGCCCCTGCTCCCATCATGCATGAAGCAGCTGCTCTGCCTTCTGCTTTGTGGGTGCTAGTTTCTCAGCCACTGTGGTAGGTACTTCACCACGTGTTGTCCATGACTAGGAACTAATTATCATTTCCCTCTTAAATCCCTAACTGATTTTCCTTCAGACATTGTACAACTGTTACTGTTATTTAGGGAGGCAAAGCAAGCCCAAAAGGGGCAGCATAAACTGCAGCTTTTGGATTTCATGCCCTTAGTGCATTAGTCTTGCATAGACACAGCAGTTATTTTTATTTATTTATTTATTTATTTATTTTAAAGCCAAAAGGAGCTCAGATAGGTTGTAACACCAGTAACCTGGTGTTTAGAGCCTCACTTGGGATGCATAAACCTGTCTTGAAGCATAGTTGTGGTAGGTGCAGGTACAAATGGAAAAGCTTCCACAGGGTATGAGGCTGTCCCAACAACATAGTGACAATGGACGCTTCGGGGGCTTGTTTGAAGTTGGGCAGGGTGAGGCACGTGAGCCCACATCACTCAAATTTCAGGTGGGGACCTAACCTCTGGAGTATGGTGGTTCTTTTCTCTGTCATTGGTTTTGAGCTGTAGGGGACTCCTTCTGGTGCAGGTTTAAAGTGAAGCTGTATCCACTGTTTTCTTTTGCAGTGGATGAAGTTAAAAAAAAAAAATCTTGATGCAGTCTGTGATGTGTAAGTGTTATAATTGGGAATCCAATGATTTGATTAAACTCACTGGACTTGGTGGGCTGTGAGCCAAAATTTTGTCTGTAGGACCACACTGAGGAAGGAAGCTATTTAAATACAGTCAAATAATCTACCAGGACATTGTGGCAGCATTGTTAAATGGTTGCAAAATTTATGGCCATCCAACAAAATGTAAAGCATCATGAACTGGTACCCTGTTTGTGTAGGGCCTGAAAGGGTAGGTGTGAGATGTCACCCGCTGGTGCTTCAGGTCCACTGCAGGGAGATGGGCAGCGTGGTCAGTCCTGCTCGCACTACTGGGCAAGCCTTGTTCTTTGCACTGACATCATCTGCTTGGTTAAAACCTTTCTTGCACTTTACACGTTTCTGGAAGACCTGAAAGTCTGTTTTTTATCTGCTTGTGTTGGCGATCCTGGGATTGCTCAGACACAGCCATTGAATGCCCTGATACCATTTTCTCTGGATTGCTTTGTAGACTCAAGTGCACTTTTCTGCAGTACATATACTGAGAATAAAGGACAGCTGCCTCAGCAAATTAGCGTGAAAGCATTGGAGAAAAATTGTAGAATATAGTTTTTTTTGGAGTAAAAAGCTATCCTTTGTTGCCTATTGCCTATGCTTTGCAAAAAGTACCTGTGAGTGTTTCTGAGAAGTGAAATCAGTTGTCTGTTTGTGCCTTTCGTACTCATCTAAAGAGATAAATCAGATGCTGCACTGACAGAGATTTGACCATACGATAAACCCTCAGCAGGCAAGATTTAAGTGTTTAGGGAAAAAAATCATTCTTTGTAGCCCTAACCCTAATGTACAATAACTTTCATTGCAAAAAAGGTTTGCCTCCACATGCTGCAGGTGTACAGGTATGTGATCCTATTTAAGAAAAAAATATCTGGAGGGCTATAATGCTTTTTAAACAAGCATCTCAAAACACTGAAACCTACTTTTGTTTACCATCTAAAAAGGCTTTTCTTAGAAGCAGTCTCTATTCTGAATGCAGCCTGTTGAAACCTGTTTTTTACTGGCACCTATGTCTTGTTGAATGAAATACCTAATTGACGTGTGGCTGATCTCGAATAGTAGCCTTGTGATGTGTCCACTTTGATTATGAGAGGCTTGGTTCACAGCCTGGCATATGTGAGCAGAGCTCCTTCATGTAAGACTGAGGTTAAGAGCCCATCCTACTGCTGGGGCTTCAGCTAAAAACTGAATTTTTATACCCAAGACTCAGGTGAGTGGTCATGGTTGTTTACGGTGGAGATTTGTTCTGGGGAACAAAAGCGAATTCCCCATCAGAGAATGTAATAAAATGGTGATGCTACAGCTGGTTCCTTACAGCCTCTAAATATAGACAAAATAGCATGTAGTAGGGAAAAAATGTTTGCTGAGTTAACTGGGCTATATTTAGGTGCCAAATAAACAGATTTCTGCCTTTGACCCTCCCCCTCACACCCCCCAAACCGCTTTTTATACTGTCTGCAAATGTCTTGGCTGTTCATGGCTTCTGTTCGCTGCAAAAAGAGTAATTCTGAGTGGTAGGGAAAGGACATCTGTTACAGCTGAAAATAAAAAAGGCAGGCTTTTGGGCGTACAGCCCCTGTGTCCAGACTTGCGCGCTCTCGTCCAAAGGCTCTTCTATTTGCAGTACAGGTAGTGCTTTAAAAAAAAAATTCCCAAGCCCCCAAAACTCTGCTCTGTGACCAAAACCTTATTGATCCATAATAAGCAGCATATGCCTAAAGAAAAATAAATAAATAAAGCATTTTCACTTACAGTTGATGTTTTTTATGCCACCGGTAACTTCTTCCCCTGCAGTGGGCTCTTCTTCTGGCACTGCTGTTTGTACTGATTGTGTGCTTAGCTCTTTATTTTTCTATGCGTGTTATTTTATTCAAGGAAGCATATAGTGTAGTCGTCTTGCCAGAGCAGATGAGGAGAGGGAGTCTTCATATTGTTGTTTCAGTGTTAGAAGAGAAGGATTTCATATGCCTGCAAGAAGTGCTTCTTGCAACCTCAAAGGTGGCCTGACTACAGCATAAAGTTAATTACTTTACTTTTTTTTTTTTTTTTTCTCCTTCTCAGTTGTACTCGTTCTGTAGGCTTTAGTCTGTCTGGCTATCCTTGCTGATAAACCATCATTGGCAAAGTCTTAATTTTTTTATCCCAGAGAATGTTAACCCTAATTCCTTCATAAGCATGAACAATTGGTGATTAGAAGTTAGGTTTCATAGCTAATTAAATAGCAAACTACAAGGCAAAGTTTTTAGGAAAAACAGGTCATTTAAAATTCCAGTGCTCTCGTTTAATAGGCATTGATTGTCACAGGAGGAGAAACTTTCCCCAAGTTTCCACCTAAATAACAAAACTTAATACGGATGTGGGTTAATGAGTGATTTATTTAGGGTTTTCTTTTGGTATTCACCTGAGAATACATTACACAGAAATCTGTAAAATATGGCTTATTGCTACTAGAGATATCCCAGGGGTTTGAACACCTGGCGGTTCTGAGTAGTTAAAATTCAGGCTAGACTCTTTGTATTTTTTTTTTATTTCCTAGTCTAAAAGCTACACGGAGCCCAGCTTAATTCTTGGAAGGTACAGCTGCTTACTTGGGATTTCTGCTGCTTAACTTCCAGCTGGGTGTGCTGGGCATACCTATCCAAACCATGAAATTAGAGCACCTGCAAGTCATAATTCTGTCTGGCACTTTTCGTTCGCCTTGACCTCTCTTGGCTCTATAGATTTCTCTGAACTGCTTGGGGGAGAAAGATGACAGCTGTAGAACTGAAACTTGGGGAGATATCTTCCTCAGCTGTGTGTTGGTTGCACTCGTGTTCTTCGATATTGGCTCGATAGCACGGCACAGCCCTCAGCATTCGTTGGGCCTTGGAGGCCATGGTAGCAGAACATTAAAGACGAAATGTCATCAGAAATTCAAAAACCAGGGTCAGGTGAGGAATTCTGTATGTTTTCTGGGTTTGCAGCAAATTTCAGCATTTAGGTGTAAATGCTGTTATAGAGATCGGTTTAGATAGATAGGATTTCATTGTTCGATCATTAATTTGCTGCCTTTCTTGGAGTCCGGAAGGGCTATTTGCAGTCCTAGCATCTCCGTGGGTGCTATTAGCTATGCAATTAAAGTGGTCGTGTGCGTAGGCCTCTGCATTTTACTGCACCACAATCGTCAATGTGATTGTAAGTACTGTTTAATTTGAAATCATGATTTAAGGATTAGAAAACCTTCGCTGCTTTTAACAAAGCTGAGGAAGCTTTGAGGAAAATAGTGTTGGCTTTGTGTGTTGTCTAGTCATTGTGTGACCTCCTCAACAATTTGTGTGAAAGTGTGGGCATCGTTCCTTACCAGGAGGATGGCTGAAGGCAACTATTTTGTTCTGGGCACCCAGGTTAAGCGTATTAAGCACTGCTTAACCCCCTCCTAGCCCCCCCCCCCCCCCCCCCCACCCCTTTGCCTTCTGGGCAGTTTGTTTTCTTGCCCACAAGGTAATACAGATCTTTTTCCTTGCTTGACAACTGAGCAGGATTTATAGCTGTGGCTTATCCAAACAACCTGTTAAAATGTTATAGAGTGTTTCAAAAATAACAGTTGTTGTAATTCAAATGAAGAACAAATAAACATTCATTGTCATGTTCTACTCAGTGTACACAAAATTGTGTGCATACCTCAACTGAGATTGGAGGAACAAAAATATTATTGAGATTTTTTTCCTCTCTGAAAGGGGCTGTCTAAATATTCTGTTTTAATAATACTGAGATATTGGAGCTCTGCAGGCTGCATGCAGTTTACTTGACCTCTATAAATAGAACAGCATTGTGTCCCTATTGCAATAAAAGCTCAGAAAGTAGCATGCAGATTTATTATTCACCATATGTAGGAATTTTTGGATTTTATTCCTTGACCTGAAAGGCAGATTGTCCAAATAGGATTTGGACGGAAAAGCAAAGAATATATCAGCTCTCTCAGATCACTGCCAAGAAACTGTGGAGACATATACGTAAAACTGGCAGATGAAAACTGACTGTTGGGTTCCTAAGGTCTCTACCTTTGATTTTTAGCAAAAATATTGATGAGTTACATCACAGGAGGAAGGAAATGTTGTGATTTGAAATGTTGCTGCCACAACTGCTAAAATCATGTGCTGTAGAGAAGGAAAAATGCGGTAAGCCAAGTCTTTAATGATGAGTTTAGCATCACCTTAGGAACATTATACCTAATATTTTAGAGAGCTTTTGCTTTAAGGGACACCAGGATCAAAGATGAGTAAATAACTGGTAACTTTATTATTGTAATAGGGGGTGAAAACTGAGACAAGCAGGCAAAACTGATCAGTTTCCTCAATTGCAAGAGCTGGATATCTGTTCTCAGTGTTTCATAATGGAGAAATGCCAAGAGTTTTCATTTCTGGAGTGAATCTGCCTCATAGAGACACAGGTAAAATTAAAGTGCATTTCCAAAGAACTGTCTGTGTACCACAGCTAACTAGAAAAATAATAGTTTTGTTAGATGATCAGAGCAATTTCATTTAGAATAGGTGAATCTTGCATGACCAGTGGGTGGCCTGCAGAGTGTATGGTTTAGGGCAAATAAGCTGAAGTCGATTTAAAAAAAAAAAAAAAAAAATTTTAAATGCTGTGAAGGCAGGCACAGAAGTGCGGGTCTCTAGGCAAGCAAACAATGAGGCGCGCAGAGACGGATTGCTGTGCCTCGCTGCTGTCACGGAGTTGTCTTTCAGCTCTGTCTGCTGTTGCTGTTTGCTGGCAGAGAGGAGATAATAGGCTGAATTTAGATTGGAAAAAACAACAAAAACACCCCAAAATTGAAAGTTCTGCTATTTGCTCACTTGCTTCAAAGGTTTGGGTGCTTTTGTTCCATAAACTTGTTGCAGGGGAGTTTTTTTTTTTGTTTTTTTTTTTTTTTTCCAAGAGTCTCATGTTAGTTGCTTTCATGGCTCTTTGGTTTAACATACGCTTGGTCTCACCTTCCTAGCCCTGTTCTGCTCTTGAATTTGTGGTGTATTAACATATATGCCAAGAGCCTGTATCTGCTTTTGACTTCGGAGCAAAGAACTGTCTGGATGTCTTTAAAATGCACTTAAATGTCATTTAAATAACATTCTTTAGGCCTGTCAGGGTTAAATTGGATTTTAAATTGTTTCAGCTCTCTGCAGTAGTTCCTGTTTCCTACACCAAAATAACTCAGCTCCTTGGCATGCGTATCTTCTCCATCTCTTGTTAGCTCTCTCTGTGTATCCCTTCATATAAATATTTCCAAAACGCAGCCTGTGGACTGTGGAACAAACTGAGAATGTGGGATAATTGTAGAGGTGCTTTTCAGAGTGAACAAAACTGCATCCCTAACCCTATCAGACATTTGGGACAGAGGAAACCGGCTGGTTCCCTGGAGAACTGTGCGTGCAGTGTAGGGAGGTTTGTGGTTCCCATCTCAGTGACACGCCTCCCACATTTTTGTGTGCATTTTCCCCCTTTTCCCTCCGAATTTAATGTCAGTACCTCGGTTGCTTCCTCCGTGCTTTTCCAGGTGAAAGCCTTGGGGCTCCTGTCTCCATTCGGCTCTGTTTCCAGGCTGGCCGTGTCTTCCTTCAGACCTTTGCCTCCTGGCCTGAGGCTCAACTGCCTGCTTGTCTCTTGTTGCAGGCTGCATTTTCATCAAACCTGGTGGAGGATCTGAGTGGTAGAGAGAAAGAAAAGGAAACAGTGGTGTGATGCCCTAGGAATGTCAAGTAAGGTACTTAAAGGAAGAAGAATGATGATCCGAAGCCGTCATGTTTGAAGCAGGCATTTCTGATTTTGAAGGTGGTGTGGGAAGGTGATAAGACATAAGGGTGTTGGGAAAGTGGAAAGTAAATACAGGATAGTAATGCAAGGAAAAGAAAATAAACATGAAGTACGTTAGGCCTGTAAGCAAACTTACTTTTCTGTTCATATGTTGCAGGTAAGTGTAACTTAGTTCTGTGCTCTGTTGTGGCTTACGTGCTTTCTGTCAGTTCCCAACCTTCAGGGCCGTTTCTCCCCTCGAGTAGCCCTGTTTACAGCCTTCCAGGTGGCCGTCTCTGAAGGACGTGGGCAGCAGGCTGGTGGCACTACTTTCTTGTAGGTTATGGGGAACAGGGGCGTTGATAACTGCCCACAGCTATAGCGTATGCTGCAGCGGTGCTCTTAAGTCGGTACACAACAAACCCATTCATCTACTGTGTGCGACGTTATAAGTATTTTGGGAGAAACATACATGACTGAGTTACTGTTAGCGTTCTCTAACATGATTGTTTGCACTTTCAAATTCTCGTTGCATTTGTGGATTTACCTACTACCAGATCAGTATCTGTTGTGTCTTAACGTTGCGCTCGTATTGCCATCATCACATCTTGTGTTCACTCGGCGCTTGACAGGGAATTCCCTCCATCCCCGATGGCAACAGCGATGAGCTGCAGTTGCGTGTCATGCACCCTCCTGCCTTTGAGAACAGAGCCTTGTTTGCTGTCTGCAGAGCCTGTCCTGTGATGGCAAATATGTATGTCTCCCATCACTCACATCTCAGCAGAATCAATCTTGAACATTCCTATCTTATTAAAGGAATTGCTTTCTTGGCTTGCTGAAGGAGGTAGAATGGCAATCTGCTTAATGCACACTGCAGTCTATACTAAAGAAACAAGCAGTGCTCTTTTTTTTTCTGGTTGAAATAGCCCTGCTTGTAAAGAACAGAGCTTTCTCTTGGGAATACCTCAGTGTTTCTTGTGCTGGGATTATGGCTTGCTTTGCTGTTAGGCTGGAACACCAATAGGTTGCAATTGCTTGTAGGGGCAATCTCCAAAACTTGCTCAGAGGGATAATTTCCCAGGTGGGCATGCTGTTCCTCGGCTCTACCTTGGCAGTACGTGTTTATGGTGCTGCATCCTCTTATTTTCATACAGGTCCATTCCTGTTAGTGTTTCCTGAAGGCAAGCGATGCCATGAAATGTGAGGTTACTACTATGCCGCTTTTGCAAAAATATCTTCTTCTTTGCAAGAATTAGGATGTTTCTCCTGATGGTGTGCTTTCAGGCTGAAATTCCTGGAAACATTCAAAGCCCTAGAGGGCAGTTATTTTGATCAAAGAAGGGCCATTTCCTAGAGTCTTTAAAATCGCTTAATCTTTTTCTTGCCTTCCACTTGAACTCGGTATCCTTCCAATGTCATATTTCCATATGTTACTCTTAAGAGCCGTTATTTTAACTTTTCTGACTTGCGTTTACACTTGGCTGGATGGGGCAGAATAGGTTGCAGGTATCCCTTGAGTTTGTCTCGATATAGTATACGTGAGAATTGGGGCGATTTCTCTGAATTTCTGCCGTGAGCCCCAGCCCCACTGGTTTTCCGTGGATGCCATTTGAGTTTCCTGCTGCTGTTCTTTCTCCATTTAAACATTACAAAGTTGTTGACCGGGTTCCGTAGAGTTCATGCTGTCTGCCAAAAGGTGCTTGCCCAGCTGTAATCGGGTTTATTAGGAGGCTAGACAGAGCCTGCATGATGGTGCTCCCATGGCTCCCACGATTGCTGTATCCCCAGGTGACCTCTCTGGAAGCAGATGCATTGGCAGTGCTCTCCTGTTCGTCCCCGCAGCCTGCTCCTTGGTGCTCGGCTGGGGTGAGAGTGCTGTGCAGATAATCCCATACATCTTCCAGATATTTAACATCCTAAAGCATGGTTGCTAATGTCAGTCCTTTTGCTCACCCTTGAAGAAAGAAGTGCTTCCCCCTAAAATCCCGAACGTTATTTATTTAAGGACTGAGACTTCAAATGCTTGTCTATGTTCTGCTCTTGAGCACCTATAGCATTTAAACCGGGGACTTCGCCAGGCAGCAGAAAAGCAGACGGGCTGAAGGAACTTTCCTAGTGACAGTAGCATCCATCAGAAGTGTTAGGTGAATCAGTAACTGACGTTAAATCTCAGTCACTTTTTTCCATAAATCACATTCCCTGTGAAGCCCTGTACTAAACGTACATTGGAAGCAGCTATATATTTACACTGTCGTGATAGCTTTCCCTGTTGTTGTTCTTCTGCTGAGGAGGAGCAAAGTGCTTTTGCAGAGCACATTCATTTTGCCTGGACAACAGCACATTTAGAAAAGCTTGCAACATGTTTGTAGCCTCTAATCCAAGAGACGAGAATGAGCTGTCTCTGCTCAGAGGATCTCTAATTGGATTTCTGCATCTATTTAAATTAGGTTATCATCCACTTGGCAGGTTTCCTGCTTATTCCACCAGGGTGAAGTCCATCTCTGTAGCAGCTATCAGTGACTTTCTTCTCCAGGGCATCTAAATGCAGTTCTCTGTCTACATGTTCATCTATCACTATGAAGCCATGCAGACCTCCAAATATGCTAATAAACTTTGGGGAACTGTTTTAGTTGCCATTTAGCTATACTCTTGATACCTGCCTCCAGCCAGGCCAGAGCTCACTGCTTGGAGCTGCCCCAAGTGGAAGTTTACGTGTGTAATTGCTTGATGGATGGAGAAACTCTTGCCCTTAAAGTAAGCAGGTGGTTCTTTTCAAGATACACTGTTGCGACCTTCAAGATGTGTTGTCTGGATCTCCACAGCTCAGTCTTGCCAGCTGAAGCCTCCCGGAGGGTTTGGATTGTTGCTTCATCCCTTGGCATTGCGACATATGGCTACATATGTTTTCTCTGCTATTTCTGTTAGTGTGAAAAGTCTCCAGCACAGTCACGCTGGATGTGAGCACCAAAACTGAGAAATGTGTGAGAATACCACCCCTCAAAAGACCACTATTTTCTGGCCAGCCGTGTAACCATGTTATGGATGTCCCATTCCTCTTCACCATGCCCTAGCTACGTGTTTCCATGTTTTTCAAGGTTAGCTGCCCACAGCTCACACCGTTTCCTTCATCTAACGAAGTCTCAGTCCTGTTTGGAGGTACTGGTAATGGTTTCTCAAAGTGAAGCCCGTGTGGGAGTTCCTGAGAAGTGTCAGCCATTTCAGAAGTAGGCAAATTGTGGTTGGTAAGAGATGACTTTCCCTTACTGAGAGTGCCAGTGTTTCCAGTATCTAAAGCTGTTCTTTTGTAGGATGCAAAATACTAGCCTAGAAAAGGGTGGTAAATTAAGATATGTGGGGTGAGATGTTAGAATACTGCAGTTAACCCCCCCCAAAAAAAACAAACCATATCACTTGCCTACCATATTTTTATCCAAACAACACTTTTCAGTGTAGGTGAAAGGAGAGTTTAGCATTCTTTTCCTTAAATTATTTTGCTTTTAAATATCAAATGCCAAAATACGGTATAATAAGCAACAGTGTAAATGATCTGCATGTTTTACTGATATATTTAGAAATCCTAACTGGAGCTGTCTGTTCGACACATTCTCGACAGAGCTCCTCTATTCTGCAACTATAAGTCGGATTTAAATACAAGCAGGCTGTAAATGTGGGGTTTATTTTCCTTTTTTAAAAGATTTAGATCAGTGCACAGTTGCTTTCCCTGTTGTTAGTCTCTTTAATCAAAATGTCAGTTATTTTTTTTAGTGTATTCCTCTGAAGAACATATTTTTCCATCCAACAGTGCAGTAGTGGTCTCAGCCGAAGATGTTTAAGATCCCGTTCAGAATTTTTTTCTTGCGACTTGAAGCCATGCTGGGGGCTGTATGTTGTGGGAAAGGCAAGTGCTATGAAAAAATCAGTAGTATAGTAAAACGTCTCCATGTTCTTCAGTCCTGGACCTGAGTCCTACTCTATTTCCAGTTAGTTAGTCAAAAATAGCTCTCTGGAGTTATATTTAAATTTCCCTTTAAGAAACATTTAAAGTGGTCTTTATCCATAGCCAAAACAAACAGCTAATGCAGAGTTATTAGTTACTAATGGCATTACAGTACAAGCAAGACTGAGATTTTTATCAAAAGGTCTTTTTGGTAGTGCTCTTCTAATATGGAGTGTGTGCGAGTCTTAAAAGAGGATACATTTACTCATTTGCAGGCTTTATTGTTTAAAGACATTATCCAGTATTATGTACTCCAGAAAGCTGGTGTTTCTAGTGCCTTGCTGTCATGCAAGAAGTGTATGCTGCCCTATCCTGCAAGTGTTTGTTACTGTGCTTACCAGCCTTTAATGCAAAATCTCCCAGGGCAGTTGCTGAGGGAGGCCTCCACCTTTCTGTAATTGACTTGTCAAAAATAATTTTATTACAACATAAACGCTTTTGTTTCAAAACTACCTTCTGGCAGAGTTGAAGTTGGTGGTTGAGGGATCAAATAATAATCTGAGTTCTACTTTCTGTCTCTTTCTTCTGCAGGAACAGAGGAGATACCTACAATAAATAACAGTGCAAGAAAGAGATTTTAATTGCTGTCTTTGTTGACAGTCATTTTGTTATCACTGAAGCCTTTATGATTTTTAGGCTGATATTTTTAGACCTCTGTTCGTATAACTGGCCATGCGACTGTATTCATAACCAGAAGCAAGGCGATAAAGATTCCAGATAAGTACATGGCTGTGCAGGCTATACAGGCCGCTTGGTGGATTGAATGATAGTATAGCAAGCAGCAGCAGTTTCATGGCAGGACTTCTGTGTCTGTATATTACTGTGTGTATACTGTGTACTATATATATATGTTTACATATATATACTGTATATACACACTGTGAATGTGGGCTTTGAGCAAAGAGCTTTCCCAAATCTGTGAGAAGTTTGCGGTCTTTGCTTCTTGTGTCAGTTAGAATGGATCCCCCTGTATGAAATGGAGGTATGTCCAGGCATAAGCAAGAGAAAAATTCCGAAGAATTTTGTTGAACGCTTTTTGTAGTGTATTTGTATCCCACTGAATAGCTTCTGGAGAGCTGGAGCAGACCTAATGCTTGGCTGTGTTTTCTCTTTTTGGAAAGAAGTGTTTTTTTTTTTTCCATAGCCACATTTTGTAGAAGTAAACACTTTCAAACATTTCACGGTGTGGATTTTAAACAGACGATTGTTGTAGGAATCGCCTGGGCTCTTGTGTTGCCCATCATATTCTGGTTGAGAGGCAATCAGTGTTTTCCATGTTTCATACCTATTGAAATGAGCTGAACTCAGTGGGAAGGTATGGATAGGGAAGTTCCCAAAAGTAGAGACTGTGCATAAATACCTACAGATAGGCTTAATATATTTTAATCGTTGGTTAGATATAAATGATGTACATCTGTTCTGTTTATTTAGTACATGTGGTTACAGCAATGAAGGAACAGAACAAGAAAGATACTATTGATCCTAGTAGTGTTGAGCAAGCTATACCCTATCACTGTAAATACCAAGTCATCATCTCATCGGGAGCTGCACTTCTGCTGCTTTAACATTCAGCCCTGCAGGTGAGTTGCCTCTGGTCAAATGCCTATAGTTGTTCTCTCCTAAATATGGTGCTTTGGGTCATTTTTAGTAGTTTGCAGACTCTTGATGGGAAGGCTCTACAAAAAACAGTTACCTTTTTACCCCCACATCAGTATTGGTGTAAAAGTTCCTAACAAAACGTTTTCTTTAAAGTTCAGAGGGAGGAACAGCTAAGGAAAGATTCTTAGAGTTTTTTTTTTTTTTTTTTCCCCTCATTTTTCTTTGGAGACATCTTCCAGCCTGTTTGCCTACTACACTGCTTTTCATTTTTCTTGTTTGCATCAGCGTTATGGTTTAAAATGGTTTTGGTACATAGCTGTGCTGTTATACTCATGAACACAGTAACATTGAAATCTGCTTCCAAGTCTTCTTTGTTAGTGTTGTTTAACTGAACTCTTGATTTCTTGTTTTTCTTGATGCTCGTCTGTTCTCCATTTGAGCCTGAGGTTCATACTGACTCTGTTGCAAACTGAGGCTGTCTGTACCCAAGCAGTACATGTCAAAGAAGGCTTTGAGTTTCTGTAAGCTTCCCTAGGTGTATATTGCAGTAGCCTTCCCATCTGCCCTTAAATTCTTTCTTTCCCTAAACTCAGCGAGCAGGTTTTTCCAATGTTGAAATAAGACCCTTTGGGACAAAGTTTAACTTTTTGTTCTAATATTTATTTTATGTGCTTGAAAGTACAAATCTAGCTTAGAGAATGTGTATTTTTGCTGTGTGTTAAGAGACTGAGACGACTATTAATTTTGCTCTTTGTAAAATGTAAATTACCGACAGTAACAAGGGGCTGTAATGCAGGGTTTGGTATATTGCTGTATATGCTGCAAATTACTGTAGCATTAACTTTGCTTCTTACCTAGGGCTGTGTAACATTTGAGATTGTTTTGTTGCATCTGCTACAAAGCAAAGTTTTTTATCTTCTGCCTTCATGTTAGCTTGTGTAGCTGACAGGTGGGAAGCAGGGTTTTGAGCAAAATGCTGTGCTGGATTCTGCATCTGACAGCCACTGCAATAAAGTCCCAGCCCATCTGCTGGGACAGAAACCATGGATGCATGTTTTGCAGGCATTTTGCTGCTCCTGAGCTGCTAGTCTGCCTTGCTGGGGGAGCTGGTAGTGTCGCTGAGGTCGGGGGACTGGGGTAGTCCCCATATGGGGCTGTCAGCGTGTGAATTTTGCACCTTTATGTGCTTTTCTTCTGAGGGGTGTTTGCAACCAGGCAGGCCACTTGGTGCTTAGTATGTATGTTTTTAGCAAACTTCTTAAGGTGCTTTTTGCATGACTTCTGCAATTAGGATGCAATTAGCTTGTTCCTACTGTTGCCTTATTAGTTACTGTGGTGGGCTTAAACTCATCTGGGAAAGGATGTACCCCAGAGGATTGCACCCTTTTATTTTTTTTTAAACTGTTCATCTAGTCCCCGATGCTTTTGGTCGTTATTTTGTCATAAAAATAGTAATCGCGTAGTGCCAGATTCCTACCTCTGGAGGGTAAAAGATGACAGCTACTACTGTCTGCTCTGAATGACCCTCTACATTAGGAGCCATTCAATTCAGCACCAAATAAATATTCATGAAAATGTCCCGTTCCTAAAGCAGGGTCACTTGGAAAATGTCTATTCCATTATAAATACTGTAGACTTTTTTGTTTGCAGCTTCTTTCTATTAGAAATTTTAATCAGAAAATGTAGACTAAATGCTCTTCAAAAGGAAAGGTAATGAAACTGCTGCATCTTATTTGAACCACTTACTTGAAGCAGTGTATTTTTGACCATTTTTAATATCTTTTTGTGTACCAATAGGTAGTCTTGGGTATTAACACGTCTGTGATAGATGCAGTCTTCAGTTATGATTAAGGAATGATGCAGTTCAGAAAATTATTAGTTACGGATCAGTTGCGAACTGTAAGCTAATTTCTATGCTTTTAGCTTCATTTCATATAAAAACAAAAATAAAAAAATCTATTTACCTGAAATTTCATCTGTGAATTACATTGAAAGAAAACTGTGTAATAAAATAACGTGTAAGTTGCTGAAGGCCTGGCATGTGCGAGTATGCGGAATGGTAATCTACACTGCATGAATAATTTTTTAAATTATTAGACTGACAAATATTCTCTTGCAGGGAACTATAGAGTAAATCTTATTGTAGCTATGACAATGTATTTTTAGTATCAACTAATTTTCAAATTCATCAAGCTAAGCTTTGCTTTTTTGGGGGGATGGATGGAATATTTGCAGATGAAAAGGTTTGTGGCTTACAAACTACGAAGCATAGTTTGGTTTGATGTGAATGCACTGGAAAACCTGGAGTTTGGTTCATGAGGTGCCTGCTCCTTCAACAAGCACTCCTTGTGGATGTCAGGAGGTGTTTTTCTCCCATACTAGGTTGTCTGTATTGGAAGTCTCATTTTAACTGATCATCCTTAAATAATAATACGTGTTTTGGTTGTACTCATGTGTGACTTGAGTGTGTACGCAGGCTGCTCTATGGAGATACTGAATTCTAAGATGCTGAGAAGTGGCAGGGATGAAACTGCTGCTAATGTGGCCAGTGTTCTTTTCCTTCTAATGCCTGTGTATTTTTGTTGTTAAGAGCATTTGAATGACTTGGTGGGCCTCTGAACTTTAATTTCTCCAATATTTCTCTGTTGAAGCCATGTAGCTGTTGGTTCAGATGTACCCCTAGGGTTTAATCAGAATATTGTTGGGCTCACAAAATCCCCAAGCTGGTTCATCTCATGTATGTTCTGCTGCTTCTCCCCAGAATGGATTTGCGGTCGATTTTCTTAGCCTCTGTGGTGCTCCTTTGCTATTGTTTAGACCAAGTTTCCCAGATCCTTTCAAATCCTTCACAGTGCTCGATTCCTGTAAGAGAAGCATCACTTTCTTGCTGTGGGCCCCCAAACTACCGGGGCGGCCTGACACTCACCATGCCTCAGTTCCTTATGGTCTCTCGCGGGCATTCTTACAAACACTCCACTTGAAAGGCTGGCTTTATTTTATCAGTCAGAAAGCTTCATTTTGAGCCTTGGAACGAAAGAAATGGCTGAAATTGTAATGCTGGTTGATATGACTAATGTGAAAGCTTTTATTATGCTTTCTTCTTCAGCATGCTGTTTGAGTAATGCTAATAATTAGTGCCTTTGTTATGAGGGTTTCAGGGCCCTGTGGGGGTGGCTAAGACCAGAAGAGCAGTACTTAGTCAAGGCACAGCACAGAAAGTGTAGCCGTGCTGTAGCACAGAAGGAGCGAGTGAGGAAAGCGGGTATCTGTCATCTAGTCAGCGTTATGGATTGCCGGCTTCTTTGTTGCTGAAAGCAAAACCAGCACAGACGTAGCTGTTCTTTTTGTGGTTTTGATTGGCCTGCACAAGGAATTAGAGTGATAGAGTATGTGAAGTTAAACTAAATTTATGGAGTCAGGTTTCTGCAGCAGTCAGAGCCCATGCCTTCCTGCAGACAGTACTTGAAGGCCAGCCTGCTTCACATCCCGTGTGGCAGGGGGTCAGTGCTGGTGTCCTTTGATGCCTAGTCATACCTTTTGTTGAAATAACTCCAAAGCTATCAAACACATAGAAAGCATCTTAAATGTTGAAGGATTAAAACTGTGCTCTATATAACCTTGAGGTGTACTTGAAAAGCACCGTGACAGGGGCATAATGTCTGCAAGGCCTGCTGACTGGTTTGGGCTTCTGAAAGCTCCGTCCAGTTCTTTTCCAGGAAGACGTGATCCACTAATGGATTCTGTCCTTGAAAGACTTGTATCATACTCATAGTTCAAAACCACAAAACTCATAGCAATGCATAAGATCTGCAGGCAGCTGGGCTGCGTCCACGGTAGCAAACAACTCAGAAATGAAGGACTGAGGAGCTGGTGTCCACCCGTAGGTGCTTTGAGAGGCTCTAGTTTTGTCTGGATCTAGGTTTAGCATCCCCACTTGTTTTATTTGCACAAGCTGCTGTAGGGGCCTTTACGAAATGCCATAATGCAATAGTTACAGCCTGAAGGGAGGCTTGGAGGCTCCACCTGGGTGTGACAGATGTTGTGGCGAACAGTGTAGTTGTTGAGACTGAATCTCAGGAAAATCAGGAAAAACACTTCAGTGGTTTTGTTGCTCATTTCCTGTCACAGCATTATGCTCACGATGGCCCTTCAGCAGCCTGGGCTGGCGGGAGGTGTCCCTGCCCGTGGCAGGGCTGGGATGTGGTGATTGTTAAGGTCCCTTCCGGCCCAAACCCTTCTGTGACTGAAGAGAACGTGGGCTCTACTATGTACCCATCTGGACAGTCTCCCACAGAGATTTAGATGATGAAATTTGTGTTTTCACAAGAACCTGTATCCTTGTAAGTTTGTCATAGTTTAGAACTTCGGACTCTTAACCCCATTGCATGCCAAGTCAGAACTGCATGCATAATTTTGGGCATGCTAATAAAACTTTTAAATTTCCCAGTTAGTCTTCCAAGAAATGAATTGGTGATGTTATTCCCATAACAGTGGTGCCTCCTCTGTTGAATGTGATCGTCTTTGGTATTTGATTAATACTCGGGATCACTGCAGTATCACACTCTTGTATTCTCCAGTTTGTGTCATTTAATAGAAACATAATAAACTACATAATAAATCCTTGAACTTCTTGTTTGTATAGCCTTTCAGTTTTGTATATGGAAGATATTTCAAGTAGCTCTGTTATTCTTTGTGTTACAAATGTAGCTAAACTCAAAGCTAAAAGGGGATCTTGCAACTGCATGAGATCTATTTTCATTTCAAAACTATCTAAAATTATTTACAAAACTAGTTACAAGATATTTTTTTTCTTCTTTAATTTCTCTGCAAATGTATTTCATCAGATTTTGAAGGAAAAAATTGGATTTTTTTTTCCAACGAAATGGTCATTGGGGCAGGATGTGGTTGTGCTTCATGTGCTACTATTGAGCTTAGTGGGTGGACAAATGGATAAATCTTGCCTTTTTTTTTTTTTTTTTTCTCCTGCAGGTCCAAGGAGCTAATAAAGGAAGCAATCCTTGACAATGACTTCATGAAGAATTTGGAACTGTCGCAGATCCAGGAGATTGTGGATTGTATGTATCCTGTGGAGTATGGCAAAGACAGCTGCATCATCAAGGAGGGAGATGTGGGTTCCCTGGTGTATGTCATGGAAGGTATGGTTTAAAATGCTAATAGTTCTTTTCCTTTTATGCAACATATGCAGATGAAAGCTGTATTTCATGGGAAAAATCATTTTGAAGAAAGAGGTTAAAAACATCTAAATATGGCTGTTGAAGAATTGTGTGGAAAATTCCATACCAGAATTGTGTGCTTCCATATATAAAGAAAGAGGGTTAAAGCTCTTAACCCAGCACTGAGTTCTGTTGGAATAGGCCTCCACTAAATATAGTTCTTTGGCTTTGAGGCAATATCAGTTCTTTACTGTATAAATTATGGATGTAACAGAAATAATGGTGTTACGAAGATGGGAAATCATGGTAAAACAAGTAAAATGTGGTAATAGCTTGCTACCTTATAGGGTGTTGTGAGAATGAGCTTTTAAATAGTGTCAAAGCACGTGGGATCTCTGCAGAAGCAATGTGTTTCATAATACAAAGTAGTATTTTTCTGCCTTGTGCACAAAATAAGTGTATCATCTGCAGTTTAGCATGTCTGATTTGTCACAGTACGTGTCGTGGCAGGGTTCTGTCTTCCTGGTGGAACATGAGAGCAGCAGTGGTGTTCTGTTGTTCTTGGGAGCCATCAGGTTTTTGAAAATCTTTTAGCTGGATGGGTGTTGACAGCACTCTGCTTTTCCAAAACGTCAGCTATTAGCATTCTGTCTTATTCTTTCCAAGTTCTCTAAATTTGTATGCTGAATTGGGTGTGTTTTATGTATATTTTCATATGAAGTTTATGTTCATCTATAGAAGTTACGAAGCTTGATGCCTCATGTCCATCTACTGTTGCATCCCTATTCTAGCATCTGATAGTGTTGTGCAGCAAACACTACTGTTTTAATTCAACTAACACAATAAGTTTTTGGTTTGATTTGGTACAATACACATGAATAGATGCTTACAAAATCTCTTTGTGCTGCTTACCAGAGCCATCTGATACACTTGCAAGCATTTTGACCAGATAATACACAAGGGGAACAGAGGTTTCGTGCTTGCCTGTGTCTTTTGAGTGAATATGAGAAAACTCCAGATTATGTATAACTTGCGTGTTTATATATAGTTGTACATGCACAAATAAATTTCTTCAATTGTTCTTTTAAACAGAAATATTTTCAAGGCAGTAAGCCATTCTTTAAACATGTTTTCCTGCCAAAGTCTTAATGTTGTGTAGTTGCAAATGCTCTTTACTAGTTTCAGAAAACAGCTTTAAGGTTCTGCCCTTTTAAGGTTAAATCCTTTCTCAGGGCACACCTTTAATTTCATTAGCTTTTAATATTTATACATTCTGCACACTCAAATGGTATTTTGCATTGGGAAGTAGTGGGAGATTCCAAAGCAAACAATATGTTCCCACCCTAGCATTACGTGGAAAGATGTAGATTTTTCGGTCCTAATCCATTTGAATACAGAAACTATTTTGATGAGGTGCAGGATCTGTCCTAGCACTAAGAACATACTGTTTTAAAACAATACCTGAATATTATTTTTTTTTTTTCTATAGTGAAGTATTTTTGTAGTACAGAGTTTCTTATTGGACAGTTCTGCGTTTGTTTACCAGAATGCCATCATGTCAGAGGCATGCTTATAGTGTTTCTGCTGCGTGACTACTTTTGGATATTATGTTCAGCGTTGTCCCTTGGATAAGCCCTATAACAACAGAGCACCTTCTCAGTGAGCGCATACTCATCTTCTGCTGAGTGTCCTTGCATCCTTTGGAGAGGATTTTTGGGGCTTTGTGAGCAGATCTCTTCCCACCATGGCTTGGAGTGTTGAACATAGTTGGTTGGGTACTCAGATGACCTTTATTTGATGTATCTGATGGTGTGCTATTACTGTGACTTCCCTGAATTTAAGAAATGTTTCTAACTGTTGCTTCAAACTCTGTCCCTTGATTCTTGTCTTCTAACACAACTGTACGTGGAAGAAAACATCGTGTCATTTGGGCTCTTTAGCTTACCCTTGCTCTGTAGGCAGCTCTCTGTGTATGAGGGCATGACTTGGCTCTCCCCCAGTATTTGTTCAGACTTGTAATTTAATTTAAGATTATTTAGATAGCTATGTAAATATGCATAATCCTTTACAAACAAAATTATGAAGAGTTTATAGTCTTTGGTTCGATGTAATGCAATGAATGATGATGAAGTAATGGAAATGGGAGATGATGTTGTCAAATAGGCTGGATTATGGTTATGACAGCAGGCTCATTTGCTCATTTTGGCTTATCACTCTATCTCTTCAATTATTAAGCAAACAAAAAACTACAAGCAACTACAACTTTATTCTTAATAGAGTTCTGCTGGAAAAACCTGTCTTTATGAATATTAGTGTGACATATTTTATTTTCTCAAAAATTGCATAAACACTGCGAATGTTTCTTCCATGTATTCCTCTTTCCTTCCTTGCTTGGGCTTATAAGTGTGATGAATATGAATAAAAATTACTCATGAAGATAATTTGATAACCAGTACTGTCAGGCAAGATTCTAATTTATGATTTAACGTTTAGATAAAGCCTCTTACCAGAAGTCTGAGATACATTGGTGATGTTTCCTTAGACTAATTGTAAATCATGATTTAAGTAAGATGGGTTTGAAAACATCCATCACTTTCACTGTTACTTTCTGCATTCTCTGTTATCACTGTAAAGCAGCCATAGTCTCCATTTTAAGTTTCTGCTTATCTTTGTAAGGCTCTACCTGACGATTCTGCTAGTCTTGATGAGACCTTTATAATTATGATCCTTGAGTGTTTTGGTTCTTTAACCTGGATGTTAGAATACGTGCCTCTGTGACACTTGCTGAGCTCAGGGAATCTTAAAAGGCTGAATAATGATTTATGTTAAAACCTAAACTCTTCTTTCTTTACTGTGGCTTGATTACGATTTCTGAAAGTAAGTCCAGACTTGCTATATTTTTTGGGTGGAAGTGGCTGTAGCACTGTACCTCAGCGAAGTGTCAGGACTCTGCTTTCCCATGTTCTCTTTGGTTCTATCAGAAAGGTAATTCGCTGCTGCCCGATACCAGGTTTCCACGCACAGTCACTTTCATTCATGCATTAGTCCAGCAGTACCAGTGCTAGCAGGTTTGACTCCTTGTGTTTTTTTTTTGTCCTATTATTTTTACCTTGCATCTGGTGTCCTGCCCTCCTGGTATTTCTTTTTATGATCAGGAGCCAGAGCAGCGCTGGTATGAACTGATCAGACCCTACAAATGATGAATTGGCCAATACAGTGAAGTTTGACAGAGTTTTACTGAGGTGAAATATGATAGTAGGGAAAGCAGCATAAGGTTGAAAGGGAAAATGTTCTCTCCATCTCGAGCATGGTCTTGTCCAGCGTGAGAGGTAGGAGCATGGTTCTCGTGTGTACCATGCTTCAGCTGGATCAACTTTCGTTCTTCAGGCCCAACAGGAGGGAAACATCCACCAGATTGAGGAGCTCTTAATCTGAACACCCTAAAGCCTAAATGTGCACTGATCAGGAGCTGGCTTTACAGAGTGATTGTATAGAATAGCTCGTCAGTTGGGCATGGCTAAGCTAGATGTGCAGTTAGTTACCACATTGAGAGGATGAGACTAATAATACTCTCAATCACGTCTATAAAAGTAGGTCTAGTAGACTTCCTTGTTCGGGCCATGTGTCTGGACTTTTGGACTGGCTATATGTTTCTTGATTCCAAAAAGTTTTTTGTAAAGGCTTTTGGTTGTTGTTGTTGTTAAAAAAGTCATTGAAATACAGGCAGGATTTAAGTGGAAGATTACCTGGTTTTCTGGTGGACTTTTTCATGGGTTTTCATGAGGTACAGCCATTAGGAGCTACCAAGCAAGAGCTGTGCTTGTTGGAGAGCCCTCCTGGGTCACTCTCTAGGACAACCCTGCTGCACAGTGCCACATGGCGTCCTGAGCATGAAAGCCCGACGATCACTGCTTCTCGTGCCACAGCCAAAACCTTCTCTTATAACTGTGCTTTGAAGGTGAAAATTAATTGTGATATAAGTAAGTATTTATTATGGATGGAAACTGATGGAAAAAAAATATCATGTATGCTCTGACCATGTACAGCAGAAGCATGCCTTCAGGATGTTTGAAGCTGGTATTGAAGAGAGGGATGAGTGATGCTGTGGCTTATGCATCTGAACTAGTCTATGCTGGCACTCTGACTGCAAGTAAAGCAATTTTGAGAATAAAATAAGCTAACCAAAAATACTGCCTTTCTTGTTAGTAAGTATGCTGCTCATACATGCTAATATGAGCAGATTGTCTTACTGTTATTTTTTTGTTCTGAAAGAAACCTCAATTTTATCTCCGTTGGTCAGTCATATTCTGTCTCTAGAATTAGGCCATTGCCTCCAGTTTTCCTTAAGGGGAAAAGGAAGAAGTGTTCTCCAGGCTCTCTTTTTGCAGGTTTGGATTGGTTGTCTTAAAGCTTTTTTTGGGCATTACATTTCTAAAACTTTCTGAAAGCACTTAAAAATGTGAAAACCTGGAAAGGTCTCTTTCTGAGAGATGCATCCAGATCTGTACCGTGTTGACAGCCTTGAGTTATGTGTGGGTGTTACCTCACGCTAATGAGGATAAATGTGATATCCCACATCTGAAACCAAATGTTTCCTCTTGTGCTCCCTCTGTGTCTGAACCTGTCAACTGCAGGATGTCATGTTTGATGGCTACATTATGAAAGGAAAATATATTGGCAGAGCTGTAGATGAATCAGGTGACAGCGTAGAAGTTTTAGGCTCTCATGGATAGCAGTCATGCCACTATAAACAGTTCTAATTTTTTGTTCTGATTTTTTTTAGAAACTATATTAATAGGTTTACAGAGCCCTTCTTTCATTCTTGTTGCTATTGCTATGAAATACTGGAAGAAGTAACAGAGTGAGTTGTGTGGAGGGGATTTAAAATACTTGAATGAACTATTTTGTGGCTTACCGTTTTGTGTCGGCAGTGGGGGCTGTAACATCCTCCCTGACTGCTTGTCCTGCAAGTTGGTACTGAAGTTGCAGCCCTACCAACACCCATTGGGCTCCTGGTGCTGTGGGGGTGAGAAGGGAAGAAGCAGTTTTCTGAGAGACCATGCTGGGAAGCAGCCTATGCTTTCCCCAGCCCGTCTTTTAGAGCGACATTTGAGAAGAAAACCCACTAAATTTCATTTTACTTTAATCTTCAGTCAAGAAGATTCTGCTTTGGGAGACGTGGTTTCACGCTTTGTTCTTCATAGCTTCTCCAAAGCAATGAAACATCTAATTGTGCTTTCCCATGGGGACGTGGGGTTTGGGGTGTTGGAGACATCATGGGAAGGAGCCCGTTCCTAGAAAGTGCAGGATTTGCAAGCAAGTCAAGTTCAGGGAACACAGAGGAAGATAAATACAGTCTCTGCAGCCATTTGAACTACAGAGAGAAATGCAAGAGGCCCCAGAAGATCTGCCATCAGAGGCAGCAGAGCTGTCTGGTCTCAGATGAGATTCTTGGGATCTCAAAGCTCAGGCTGTTGGGATTTTTGTTGCTGAATCAAAAACCAGAGTAGGCACGTAGATACTATCTGTTGTCCTCAAGACATCAGCCTGCTGCCACCTGTGGGTTATCACAGCTTTAGCCCAAGTTTTGTGGTACCATAAGGCTTACCATTAATCTGTTGGTCAGCGTGCTTATCCTTGTTCTCATTTCTGAAGGTGTGCTGGATGGAGTACCTCACCCTTCTCTCCTATTTGCTTTAGGCAATTAGGCAGTTATGTTTTTTTGTTGTTTTCTTTTGTTGTTTTTAATGGGAGAGTGATCACTGCAGACTCTTGGCTACTAAATGTGATCATGCACAAATACTGCATTCAGTCTGTCTTTGTGTCACCTCTCTCTGACCCCTCTGTTGTCTCTTTTGGACTAGTCTCAGTAAGAATCTGATTTAATAGGACATAATTGCTCTTCTAGCCCTAGGGTCTTCTGAGTCAGTTCCTTCTCTTCTCAGAAAGCATTTGGTAGGGCTGTTTTTTCTAAACCAGAGAGAGATGGATAACAGAGGCCCGTGCTGGATTTAAGTGGACTAAATGCCTTTGCTCCCATTTTTTTTTTTGGGCAGAGCTCTGCATGGGTAGAGCTCTGTGTCTGCTGGGGCATCTCGCGCCAGTGCTGCATGCCACAGTGATGTGCGCAGAGGCCAAGTTAAGTCCATGCAGGTGGGGACCTGCCTGGCTGCCATGTGTGCTCAAACAGCGTCCTCACCAGACTTTGTCAGGGTTGGTGGTCCTTCATATCATTCGTGGGACCACGAAGTTGCAGGTTTTTTTGTTGGAGGACCCAGACAGTTTTCAGTGCTTTTTTCAGATGTACTCCTGGTAACATAGCTGGGTATTCCAGTCTGCTTGCCACCTTTCAGCATCTCCTGAAGATGCTTGGGAAGGTGATAATGGGTGCATCCACTCTGATCGGGGTTTTTCCTAACACAATTGAGGCAGTTCTACTTTAAAAATTTATGCTGCCTTTCAATGTGAGTGTTTTGTGCTCTACCTGAGTCTCTAAACCTCTTTTTGAGAGGGTTGGATCTGCCTTCCCAAGCAAACATCAAAAAATAGCATCTCAAAGCACAGATGTTAGGTGGCTCTTGAGACTGGAGAGCATTTATTCAGTGTCTATAAGGGGCTCTGCGTAGGAAGAAGTCAATTAGACATTTATGGCAAAGTGGGATTTTCTGCACAGCATGCCAACAAATCAGTAGCCTCTGAAGAAGCTACCTTTCACCATACTTCCCACCAGTTTTGTAAAAATGTACTGTGGCATTAGTTTCTTCTTCACTCATCTGTTTAATGTCTTCTGCTTTTTTTTTTCCTTTTTTTTCATCGTGCTGGAGTTGGGCATGTTTTTTCTGCAGTCTGAGATACTGTTCCTTACTGGAGTCCTGCAGCCTTCATGGGTTTCCCATTCATGTCTTTGTTTTTCCATGGAAGTAAGTGGTTTCGTGGCTGTCTCCTCTGGGAAATTTTATTTCTGTCATTACTCGTTCCTCTCTACATCCCCATGTCCAGCGCTGAGACCACTAGGTAACAGGGCAGGACCTTTTTGTAAGGCTTACTGAGCTTAAGAGGTTCTCTAGGACTGATTCCTTTGCTCTTGAGGTTACCCTGTTGCAGAACAAGCTTCGTTAGGACTTGTTGGAGGCAGAAATACCACGTGTCATTCTAGCTGTGTAAGACATCTTACTAGCTTCCAGTTGGAAACTGGCCTTCTGTGGTGCCAGCATGTTTGTAAGACTTGAAGACCATCCGTTGGGCAATGTAGATATGCTAAAAGATTATTCCTAGAGCTCCCAACAATAGGAGTTTACATATGGGCCCAAGGAGCAAGGGGGCTTGCCAGCTGTGTTCCTCAGATTTGCTGTCATTCATTGTGTGTTCACATCTGGTGCTGCATCCCCTCTAACTCAGAGTCGTGGAGAAGAGTCTGTAGGACATAGGAGTGAAGAGTGAGATCGTACAATGCTTCTGGTTGCTTCGCTTTCATTACACACTGACCTTTTGGTGGGTATTTCACTTGAGGATTTCCATGGAGCTTATCCCACCTCTTTTGGTGGTGAAGTTTTTTTCTAGCAGTCATTTGATGCTTTTGAGACTGTTTTGTGGCCTGCCTGAGTACTTACAAAAAACTTGGTAATGTTACGTTGAGCCCTGCTCAATAGAATGATTTTGCTGTTTTTGGCGCTCTCCAGTAACGGTACTTGCCATCGCATGCCATCAAAATACCATCGTGCCCCTGTCTGAGGTGTGTGGTCCCAAAAGACAGCTCAATGTGCGTGCTAGTATCTGCTGTGTCCTGATCTGCTTGGGAGTACTCGTAGCATTTTGCTGTCATCTCTTCAGTGGTGTTAACATCCCAGGAGAGTATTAAGGAACTGGCAGTTTAAGAACAATAAGAAGGTTGCCATGTGACTTTGCATGCCTTTTGTGGATGCGGTGTGAAAATGTGGAACACTCGAAGTCTCCATACATCGAATAGAGAAGTGCCTGCATGTTTGCTGCAGCTGTCTGCAACTCCAGCTAAATCTGCTTCAGCACTTCACAGGGGGCTTCACGTGTCTTCATAGATTCCTGTGAATTATAAAAGTGTCTGTCAGTGTGAAGGTGGAACAGAAACCTGTTTGTTAATTTTCCAGGATTTCTTAAACTATTGCTTTCAGAAATTGAGCATTGTTCCAACTGCTTCCATTTGGAGTTAACACAATTCAGGATAAAATTTGATTGTTTTTTTTCCTTCCTCTCCACCCCCCAAAGTAAAATCTGTGGTTATTTACAGGTTAAAAAATCCACAAGGAGGATTTCTCACCAAGTCTTTTGCCATAAGTAGGCGAAGTGTGCACTTTGTGTGTCTGTTGCATTGAGATGGCTTGGTTTTGCACTTCTTGAGGCCAAGCCTACATGAGCACCATTATGGATGCTTGTTCCTCTATTTTTTCAAATTGATTTATCAACTTGTTTCTAGCAGTCTTCTGGGATACGGTATATGGATGTTCAGCTGCTGTGTTTGTTTACTGCGTGGTGTTTGAGAGCCTTCCGTATTGCCTGTCTCTGAGAGAAATTGGGTGTTTGTGCTCTGTTGTTTTCATATGTAATACAATATAAATGCAAGTGTTCCAGCTTTATCATCTCGTCACTTTAATTCTACAGTGTCTTAATAATTAACTCATCTAAATGTAGCTATTTACTCATATTAGACAGGGAGAAGTAAGTATTTCTTGCACTTATATCATGAAATGTTCATGCGATCAACTAGGATATGAAACTGTGGTTGTCACAGTGGCAGTGTTTTATAGGCAGTGATTGTGTTCATGATTAGATGTAGTTTGATATTTGTTGAGTATAAAATAATTATGTTTAAAGCCACAGAACTAACTCTTTGCACTTAAATGACTGCACAGTGAGAACAACAGGGGTCTATAAACATAGTACTGGAATATTGCTCCTTTCTCCAGAAAAGAACTCCAACAAAACAGCAAATTGGTATGTGTGTATGTATATTTGTATGTGTATATATATATACATATATATATATTTAATTTTTTTAGGAATTCATATGAAACTAATAGACTTGCTGAATTGAAGTAAACCAGGGTTTATAGAAGGAAAGATTACAACATTTTATTAAGGCAATGGGAACACTCATTGTCACCTGAGCCAGGATTTAGGAAAGAAGGTCTGAATAAATCTCACGGGTATTAGCATACGAGCTTGCCAAACAGAAATACAGTTTAGGCAGGAGTAATACAGTGCTGTCTGTGGCCACCGTCCTGCAGCCTGCTGCACTGCTCAGCTAAGGTGTTTCACGAGGTGAACAAATATATCAACACAGGTGAGCTACAGGTTATGTGCTGACCTCTTATAAAGAGCAAACAAACAAAACCCTAAACCCTATATAATTTATGTAAAGTAATTGCACAGTGTTGCACTTAAATTCTAAGGGTATTATTGATTAAATAATTCCTTTTCAGTCATCAAAACCTAACCTGTGGTTTGTTTAAGCCAGTATTTGGTAGCAGGGGAGGAGAAAATGCAATCAAAGCTGGGAGCTATTGACTTGAGACCTATCAAATGCTTCCTTTATAGCTATCTATAGCTATTATCACATATGATAATAGTAAAACCACTTCATGTTTCTCAAGGTATTGCAAAATTCTGGTCAGTGGAAAAGGGGGAACTGTACAGTAATTAAAGTCTTTATGTGAATGCTGTCAAGCACCTGAACAACTGAGTCTCAGATCTCTGTCCTCATTCAAGTCATGCTGTTGGTGTGAGCTTCCCCATTACATTCAGCGGAGAGAACTGCCTGGGAGGTTCTTAAGCCATGCTTTAATAATTTTAGTGTCAAGATGACCTGAAAATATTTTCATTTTAAAAATCAAAGTCCAGCTTTCTTTGGGATCCGCTCGTATTTGCATTTACAGCTCTTGTTCTCAGTCTCTTTGCAGTGTATTACTGAACAAGGCTGGAGCAAATTCAGCAGAAGCTGCGGTCTTCATGGCTAGGGAGGAGTATTTGGAGTTTATCAGATAGATCATATTGTTCTGTAAATGCATTCAAACAGCCTAGTTTGTCTGCGGGCAGTTAAACATTCATTTGCCCCATTTCAGGGAAGAAAATGCATAGGTGTAACCTCTTAAAAACGGGTCCTCAGTGTAGAGGAAACATAATTGAATGTATATTCTCCTCACATAAGATCATAGTTGTTGATGGGCTATTTATTCTTCTATTTCTCAGCAGTTATGCAAAGACTGCTTTTGTCCTGAAGGAGGGTTTTGTGTACCAAATAAATTGGTTAGATAAAGACTCATTCATTTTATTAATAGCAGCTGAAAAGGGAGGCACAAATATCTTTGTCTCCCTCACTGTTCCATGATTCCCTTTTACTGAAACTCCCACAACTGCAATGTAAAATAAAAGGACTTTTCATCATAATAGTATACATGAAAATGCCTGGATTTTGACCTTTGTTTTTCTGCCTATTAAAATCTATGGCTATATAATTTAGACTATGTATGCAGATAGAAAGACTCCAGTGTTAGCAATCCAAACTATTATTAAAGGAACATTAGAGGCAAAATGTTCTCTTTTGTTAGGCTTGATTTAGGCTTGATTTGTTTTGGATTGCTTGTTTACTTTGAAAGCTGATCTACAAAAAACAAGAAGAACTGTTAGAGCCCTGTGCCCTTTCCTAATGATCTAGGTTCTACAAAGAAAGCTCAAAATAAACGATTTGGGAAAGGAGAGAGAGGCTTCCTGCTTCTTGCTTAAACTGGAAAACCAGGTCATCTCTACTTGTAAGATTATTATTATTTTTTAAAGTAATCTGAAGTGGAAAATGAGAGAATAAAAACAGGACAATGGGGAAAGAAGGGGGCTTCTGTTCTATAGAAATCCAGTGTCTCTCATACTTGAGTTAGACAGCGTGCTGTTACGGATCAGTTGAGATGGAGGGGATGAAGGTGCTTGCACTGTCCTGGTGGGTGAGACCTGCACCATGCAGGTTCTGGGTGTGATTTGAGTGGCAGCTTGGTCGTAGCTGTCCCACACAGCAGTGGGTGAAATAGGGAAACACAACAGCGGTCCTGAGTCACAGAGACAAGATTTCCAAATACATACGTGCTCCTTGAGTGCTGTGCCCTGGTTGAACACACAGGGGAAACACAGGTGAGACTTCACCTCCCTCCTCTTCGCAGTGGGAACATCTCCCATGGCTCCGTTTGCCAAGTCTCTCTGCAGACCAGAAGTTTGAGGTGGCAAAATCAGAGAAAGAGTGGAATGAATGGGGATAAGGTCAGGGAAGTGGGGAGATTTTGATGTCCTTCAGCAAAGTTTTCTTATTTTTTCTTTCTGTTTAATACATTGGTCCTGGTCTCAAACTTCTGTGTAGCACTTGCAGACGAGTCTTGGCTAAAATGGAGGATTTTGTTCATGGGAAACTGATCTGATGTCTTTGTATCTAAAAGATTTATGTTTGCAGTATATTCTTCTAAAATAATGGAAATTACAATGTATCCCAGCAGCTGCTATTCATAGCACATCTAGGCGGAGATGATAATTAAATGCAATCTGAATACATAGGAATTTAAGATTGAAAAACTAATAAAAACAAGATGTTTTGCTATCGTTTTGCTGAATATTTTTATAACCTCTCAGTTCTGACTGAAAACAGCTATTTCATGAAGCAATTAGAACATGAAATAACACTGGATAGGCTTTCTCATATTAAAAATAAAAGCAGAAGCTGAGGTTTGAGATGATGCAGATCTTGAAAAGCAGTAATCCTGTTGTAGCCACGTCGTTCCTGTAGAGATTCACAAGGGACTGTTTATCACTGCTGAATTGATACAAACTCTTATCTTGAAGTAGGAGGAAACTTGAAGTTCTTTCTGCTAATGATGAACAGCGTAACCGGTTTCTTCAAGCTAATCATATGTTGTGGTGCTTCTTGCTCTTTATCAGCCTTTGCCTCCTTTCTGGTTCTGTCATTGTCCTTGGGAGTATGGAGAGGGATAGGAGCTTCTGCGAGGACTTTGTGCACAGCTGGGTGAAACCTTATGTAAATGAACCTTTGCAGGGTTTTGAGCTCAAAACTTGTGTTCTTGCCCAGGTCCTCTTGTGGCAGTTGCTGCCATTGGAGAAATAAAGCCAAATTCTAATACAGACCAAAGAGCTTCAGTGGGAAATAACAGCCCGTGGCAAAACTCTGCTAATTTTGCTACTGCAAAGTAGTGTAAAACTTGTGAATTTTGGTGCAGACATCCCTGGGAAAATATTCTTATGGACCATGGGCTAGTTTCTGTCCCTAAGCCTGGTGATTTTCCAGTTTGTAGTAATCCATGGGGGAGATGCAACCCAGAGGCTGTGAAACTCTTAGGTTTGAGCATAGACCTTTGTTACAGCTGGGTGGTCAATGTTCCCTAAAATGACAACAATTTCCAGATTTCTCCTTTAAACACTGGTTTCCTGTGTTAAAATTTGGACTAAACTAAATCCGTGGAAGATCTTTTTTTTCACCAAAGAATGTGTTTATTCCCAGTCAGTACAAGATAAGAGAGGGAGGTGGTGTTCTTGGTAATGTTCATCTGGAGGGAACAACTGGACCTCAAGAACTGCATGATGAATGAAAAGAGAGGAAGTTTATTTTCTGCTTTTCTTCAGCAGCTCCTGCTTGTTATCAGTTGTCAGCTATCTGCAGTACATTGTTTTCCTTCTTGGAAAAAACAAGCCTTTTTCAAGACCCTGCTTAGTTGGAAATATTTAACACTGCAGGACTAACCTTGCTCATAACTGCTACTCAGAGGGTAATTTATTTCCTAGTCTTGTGCTCTGTTATTGAACAGATCGTGACTTTTGGGGAATTCAAGCATTTTTGTTTCCTTAGCTGCTTTTGGTGATGGTTGGGAAAGCTGGAGAGGGCTGAGATGTCCCAGCAGGTTCTCTTGCTGCTTTGCCCTTTGCATTTTATTGTTAATCTCAATTTTCCATCTTACTTTTGCAAAATAAATGTCTTATTTAACTGTTTGAACAAGCAAGGCAGACGTTTCTTACTGTAAACGTGTTGGGAAGGAGGCCAGGGAATCAAAGAGCCAAATACATAGTCGCAGAGGTTGTTTTTTTTTTTTCTTTTCCTTCACAATTCTGGAG
Source organism: Stictonetta naevosa (assembly GCA_011074415.1). Classification (NCBI taxonomy): domain Eukaryota; kingdom Metazoa; phylum Chordata; class Aves; order Anseriformes; family Anatidae; genus Stictonetta; species Stictonetta naevosa. The sequence continues at coordinate 799,388 of CM021702.1, forward strand.
AACTCGGGGCCTCAGAGTACACCTCAGCAGCCCCTATTCCTGCTATGGGGTAAAGCGTAGCGCCCCTATTCCTGGTCTGTGGGTCAGAGCCCCGTGGCTTGCAGCAGGATGGCCAGGACCACGACCTCCACTGCAGCAGGAGGCACGTCGTCCCGTTGGCTTGCTTTCCTCCACAGGCGGCCATGCTTGTCACCAGAGGGTTTTTTGCTAGATATTGCAAGATACCTGCTCATTTTCTGAGCTGAAAGTTTGCCACCAATCTTGAAATTTTATGTCAAAGGACAAAAATGAAAAAAATGCTCATAGTAAGCAAAAGCTAATGGGAATAAATGTACAGTAGAATAGTGTATTTATGTGGGGACATTCCAAGATGATTTTTTAAACACTAGTCAGGCTGAGTCGGTAAGAGAAGGAGAGGGCTTTACTAAGTTAAACAATGAGATAAATAACCTAGGCGACAAATGTCTGAACAGGTAATGGGTTAAAAATTTTTGCTGGGCTTTTATTAGCCCTGAGGAAGTGACAAGGATGATGTGTCCTAAAAATATAGTTTTACTTTTCCAATACCTATGACTTACAATTGGCATTCAGGAGGCCTTTTCCATAAATCTTGCATTGTATCACATCATGCAGAAAAGAGATGTACTGAAGGCTTATTTCACTGTCTTGAGATTTGTTATGTGCTGTATTCACAATATTATGCAGATCAGCTGTCAAACTGTGGAATATCTGAGTTAAGAATTGTTCTGATCTGAAAATAGAAATCAGTTAAGTATTCATTCTAATATTACAAATTAGTAATTTTGAAGAGCTCCATAAGGAGTAGAAAGAATCCTCATATGTAAAAGTTTGCCACAGATGTCTGTATTCTGTTTCGGCATCGTGGTCATCACAGCATCAGTGTTAGCTTTTCTTACAGTCCTGCCAGAGACTTCGTTAGATTGGGCTGTGGTTGTTTCGGATGTTATTCCCTGTAACGTCATTTTACAGAGCTGTTAGTGAGAGGGAGCTTACTGCTGACCTTGCAAACGTGCTCCTCAGTAAATGCAACATGCCTTAGCCTTGAGACTCTCCCATAAACCCGGCCTATTTTCCTAAACCTGAAGAAATTCACCTTTAGGGTAAGTAGAAAAGTAAGTAGAGAACAGCATCTTGTTTCCATCTGTATGTGGGGGATTTCGCCTTGCTGACCTGTTTAGATGGCCCCTTGTGGAGTAACTGGGATTTTCAAAATGCCATAGGGAAGTGCAGGAAGTCTTTCCCAAGAATAACATCCTGAAGCTATTAATAAAGGTTGGGAGGCTGTTGTTCAGAAAGCAGAAAACTCTGAATGTGCCATTGTAAGTCCACCAAAACAATTTCATCAGTACAAAGGGGTTTTAAGAGGAAGAAAAAAGTACACAGTATTTACATTTCTTGTATGAAGTCACCTCTAGAAAAAAAATTGCAAATTCAGTCTGGTAGTCTGAGAACAGAACTGTTCCAAGGCGCGCTGCAGTGAATTGGTTACTCGATCAGCAAACAACTGTTTCTAAATTACCCTCCTTTCCCCCTCAGAAGCTGCAGCATCTACAGTGACAAATGTCAGCGTATGGAGAAGTGTTACTTTGTCTGAGTGGCAGAGGAAGAATGAAGCCTATTTGCTGGTGCTGCCTCCTTATTTCATAGTTTCTTCTCAGATAAGCTTGTGGGGGGTACTTGCAGTTGGGTTTCAGTCGTGGGGCCACCATGCTTCTGTTTTTGCTGTTACAGAGTGTTAAATGGAGCATATTTCAGTTCTGCTGTCAATTAATGAGCATCTTTTAGATTAATATTAATGTTTTCTCTACAGAAACCCCGCACTTCTGCAAATAAAATCAAGAAGGAAAAAAAATCAGCTATTCAAAGCTGTGGTAGTGATTTAAAAATGATCACAGGAGGGAAAATTTCATTACATAAACCAGGGCAGGCTAAAAAAGGCACAACTGTAGCTCACTTGACACTTCTGAAATTCATAACTAATACATGCGAGCGCTGAAAGTGTTGACTCCTGACATCCTGTGCTGGTGGAGGAGTTATGTGCTCTGGCTAATAGCAGTGAGCTCTGGGATAAGGTTTTACCTTACCTTTTTGTAGGTCACCCGCTTGCTTCACGGCCACGGGCTGGCTGGGCCTCTCTGTTCCCTTACGTGCTGCAAGCGGAGAGCAAGCTCTGCTCTGCCCTGGCTTTTGCAGCCTCAGAGCCTCCTTTTTAATTTTTTGTAAGAGCCCAGATTGAGTTTTGCTTAATTTGGCAGTTAATAAAATAGTTTTGGGGTGTGTAAACTGAGCATGTTTACTAGATACAAGCTCTCAAGACTAGATCTGGGAATGCCCACGCTTCTCGGTACAACACTTGATGAGTGTTGAGGCTGAGGCAGAATGGGATGTTTGCTTTCCTGAGCACCCCTTAGTGTAAATTAGGTGTTTATACCTATGAGGATTGTCATACGCAGAGTGCATGACATGACTGGGTGATGGAAATGGGGAAGCTTGATGCTAATGCAAAGAAACAGCTCTAATGGGTGCATATGGTGGCAGGATTTAAGTTGGCTGTTGCTTGGTCCAGAAACAAACAAACAAAAACTAATAGCATGTTTGGTTTAACTGAGAAAGGAGTTGAGAGTAAACCAGAAAGCATCTCTGTGGCAAGCTGTAGGGTCTTAGTTTGTCCCCACATTAAGTGCTCTTTTCAGTGCTGATCCCATCTCAGGAGGGTACAGTAAAGGCTCAAAGTGTTGTAGAGGGAGGGAAATGTGCTGGCAGCTGGGCAGGCCCAGGGAGAGATGTGCAAGCTTGCTGAGAAGCTTGGCGGTTGTGGGGGGGTTTGAACTTGAGAAAACCTCGGTCAGACTCCACACACAAATCTCACGTAAGTGATGTTTTATGAAATGGAGAAACACTTTTCCATTTCAAATATGTATGTGTTGTGGGAAATAGACGTTTTATTAATTGGGCCTAATTATTTCCTACTCTAATGTATGTTTTACTGTCTTTCCTATGGGCATGGTATTTAGAATATACTGCTGATGTCTTTTGAGTCCAGATCGTTGTTCATCTATGGATGTCCTCCCTGCTCTTGAAAATTTTCATGTGTAGCCTTCTGGAAAAGGCAATGTTACACAGCCAGAAGTCTAATTTATTCTAGAACCAGAAGGGTGATCTGCTCTTGGCATGGATTAAAAGCTATTATATTTCATTTGAAAGAAGTGTTTTACCAACATTTTTCTCCCATTTCCCCCTTCATCACCCTTATTAAGCCTAATGATTACAAAATAAACTTGACCAGAACAGGCTGGGAGCAGGTACAAACTGAACTGTTCAATATCTAAGCTTAATAGCAGAGTGTAATGAGGAAAAAAGTTATCAGTCTGATAGCGGATGATTGCTAATGTGCTAAAATATTACTGCTGGCTCTCTCCAGACTGCTTTGATTTCTGGCATCATTCTGTCACACAGTCAGGGCTGAAAACTATGAAAACGCCCTGGTTTTCTTGGCGATGTTGAAGTTCTCCATGTCCTGAAGTCAAACAGACGAGAATGAGGACAAGAGGACTGAGCTGACTTTCTAAATTAGTTCCTTGCCAACGTGTGTTGCTTTCAGTAGTTTAATTGGCAGTTGTCTCACCCTAGTGAAGGGAGTGTACCTTGCCAGAAGACCATGACTCTTACCTGCCTTACAGCTCAAGCAAAATTAAATTGCTGTTTGAGTGCCTGACACATGCCTGTGAATAGGTGACTTATAGGTGAGTTTGCATCCCCCCCCCCTTCCTTTTGTGTAGAAAGCAGATGATGACTTTTACAGAAAGCTGTACTGGAATGCTGACTTCACATAGTGTATCTCGGTGCTGCCTGCAGGAGTGGGCAACCCAGCTCCTCTCCAGTACTTCCCATCATGAAAACACTGTTTTCCCCTTTCTTCTTTACTGGTAGGGAGTAAATGAGGCTTAAACTTACTGCCTTGTTAAGAATGTAAAAACTTTGTTTATTGGACAAAAGAGCATGATCGTTTAAGTGACATACTTCCACTTTCTCATTGCTTGTTCTGCTGTGGAGAAGGACTTCCAGGAGGAGCACTTGTCTGTGAAAGCCTTAAATCATCTAAACAGAGAAGGAAAGTGCTTTTTCCTCCAGTACGTATAGGAGAAGGCTAAACCCTTCAGCATGGAGCCTGGAGACCTAATTCTACTGATGGTGTTCTCACGTTGCATCAAGAGCATTTCCGCCCATTGGTTGCCACGTCTCCATGGATAACTAATGATGCAATAAAACAAAAAGAGGAAAGAGCTGAGAAATGAGGGATCGTCCCTGTATAGATATGCATAAAAATACAGACAGTGTGTCAAGCCAAAGGAGCACTTAGTGGCCGCTTGTGCCCTGAGCGAGGCTGGTCCTTTAGCAATAGCTCCCTTGCCATACGACTGGGCTTTCTGTGTACGCACCAGAGATCCCGGGAGGCGTCAGCTAAGTGTGGTACACCCCAGCTCTCTGTGCCTGTGGAGCATGCACACCAGCTGCACTCGCTGCTCCCTTGCCTCTCTGAGGGGAAAAAAGTGGATTGGGGCGAGCTGCAACTGTTGGTTCTCCCCAGAGCACGCTGCTCAAGCCGGCTTTGCAGTTGGCCGTGGGAAGTGATGAACCCCATGGATCATCCCATTGGCAATTCTACCACAGTTCCTACAGTAGGTGTTTATTCTTTATGTTTGAACAAATTCTAAGGAAGAAGAGTATTAGGAGTATTTTGAGAGCTAAAATGGTACTAGAAACACAAATCTCTCTGAGACAATGTTGGCGTCTTGACTTAGGAAACTTCCTGTGCAAGTGGTGGCTATTTCCAGACCAGTCACTTCAGTGGAATTGCTGTGCAATAGCGTGCCTTGTAGGTGCTGCACAGTGGTGGGAGATCAGAAGAGATTTAGGAATGCTCTTCAGTGAAAACAGGGAATCTAAAGGTGTCTGTGTCTCATTTAATAGACAAGATGCACAGGCTCATCCATAGCTAAAAAAAGTTACCTCTAACTTCAGAAGTTTAGTGCCTATTATAATGCCTGTGATGCATGGTACATATTAAAGCAGTTTTCTGTCCATCTTAATTACATAAAATAAAACTTGTACTATGCTATTGGACAGAAATTGTTCATGGCATTCTTTTTTTCCAAAAAATAAATCAATAGTATGGGATTCGGTTGAGATTGAAACTGTCTTTTCAAATTTAAGGGCCATGTTCTGAACAACAAGAAGTGCTCACATGTCTTACACACCATCCCCAGAAAACAGACTTACTGTGAGAAGTTCAGCTGGACGGAGTCCTCCATAATGACTGCTTTTCTGTGCGGTCAGATCAGTGCAGTTTAGAGCTTCCTTGCAATTCATCCATCTTTTCATCATAAAAAAAAAAAAGCCCAACTCCAGATCACTTCAGTTTGGCCACGTTTGTTATGTTGGAGCAGTATCAATACTTTTTACTTTGCTATCTAGCCTCTGTCTTTGAGGATATCCCTGTAATTTTGCCATGCAGTCCTTACTGCATGATTTTTCTTGATCTCATGTTGGACTCCAACCATCCTGGTGTGATGGAAACTTTCAGTATGACCTTGTAAAGGACTTTTCTCATACAGCAACCAAAGTATTGAATGTAGAATTTAAATTTTTGTTCTTTTAGCTTATCAAATCAGTTATTTTGTGAAATATGCTGATTTATGTACAGAGCAATATCAGTGCTCAACTTGACCTCGGACTTGGTGCTTTCTTAGCATCCTTCATGTTAGTCCATTTGTGGATGGAGCCTCTGGGCTCCCGCTGCCAGTGCATGTGGTGGAGGCAGGGTACCCTGCTTATGAGTTTTACCTGCTGTACTACTGATGCAGGCGCTCAGTTTTCCTCACCCCAGAAGAGGTGAGTATTGCTGGACCTTTGCAGTAAACTTCGGAGCACAGTTTTCAAATGTGAGTGCCTGAATTGAGGTGCTTGAATATCTGCATATGTGTTGCAGGGTTCCTGGCACATCTTTTCCAGCCTTACCCCCCACCACTAGCTCTGCTCTTGGTGAGGATGCCTTGCATTGCCTTGTCATGTAACCCTAGCAATACATCTCCTGTGTACCCAGAGCCTCAAAAAGTGCAATGTCCAAAACTACTGTAATTTTGGATCCAGCTGGAGAGAGATGAAAAGGACTTCAGAATCGATGACACTGCACTGAAACAGCATCTTCCACTGCCACATCCTTCCCAGCTTTCCTGCCTTTGCCCAGTGGTATTTACCAAAGTAAAGCATAATTTGTACAGCAGAGAACAGCCAGATAATGTTGTTCACAAGCTTTAACAAAAAACTAACAGGTGATTTTTTAAAAAAATTATTCCTATTTTCTGCCTTCTCTAATTGTAATGGTTCTTCCTTTAGCTGTTGTTGCTAAGCTGCATTAAGAATTTGCATTTCAAGGCAATCTCAAACTATCTTAATTTAAAGAACGACCTCAGTGAAAGGAGCCCCATAACCTAAAATGGGAGCAGAGCTGAAACAATTGCAGGTACGCTCAGTGTATTAATCATGCCAGGGGATAACTATTTATGCTGCTATGTAAACCAGAGGAATCCATTTTATAAGATGTGCAAAATTCTCCCATCAGCTCTCCAGTGCAGGTTAATAACCTCGAAAATGATTTTGATTCACAGCCAATACGGCTGAGGCTTAGAGGGAGTGGGGGGAAGATAATACAGGCTTCAGAAAAAGGTAGTGTAAGTTTGTCTTTCAAAACATATCATTTCTCGCTCTGCAGGAGCCTGGAGAAAGGGTACAGTCCTATGTGGGACGCGTCCCCTGAATGAACGTGAAAAAACAAGATGCGTAAACAGATAAAGCAATTGGGAAAAATAGGGAAGACAGGCAGAAAGGTCTTATTGAGTACTCTAACTGAATGACAGAATGGTTTTGGTAATAACGTCACTGTACTTGTTTTAGTCAAAAAAGTGGGCAAGGCTTGTAGGAAGAGAAATCTCACGTTAGATTTAGGCTGATGTAGCTTGAAGAAGCAGAGAACCTTGGGGAATGGGGTTCTCTCTGGATCGTGCAGATGCCCAGTGTTAGCATCAGCCTTGGGATGAAGAGGAAATACAAAAACCATGCCCCAAAAGACACAGGTGAGTACGCAGTAAGCAGGATAAAGGAGTGGAGCTCAGCGTCAGTGCCTTGGCAGAGGCATCAGAACTGAGTGTCCAGGGCTGAGAGCGAGGTGATGCAGTGGGACAGCGAGGTGCCACAAGCCCACGGCTTTACGTGCTCTAGCTCCAGGCCCTGACCTACGTGCCCTGAACGTACAGCACTTCTCTGGAGAGCCCAGGGAATTGTATTTGATCATAAAAGGAACAAAACAAAACCCACTTATCTTGGTTGGGAAAACGCATTTATTTATTTTTAGAAGCAAGCTGGCCTCATGCACACAGCTGAATTAATATGCTCAGGTTATAAGTATTCAAAGCATCGGTTCTGAGTGATCTGCAGACTAGTCAATGGCACCCTTTGTGAAGAATCCGGAGCGAATGCATAGTACGCAATTTCAAACTCTTTTCATCAGTAATGCAGGTGAAAATCATCCAATTTGTTTTTGTATGCATTATTAACCAAACCCTATGGAAGCACCAAGTGGCTGAATATTTTATTGTACCTCGAAGTTCCCTTTGCTCAGAGAGAAATAACATTTTCTCCTGTGGACTTGCACTCCATTATCTTGGCTTCCTTTTATGTGTGATAAACCATGTGCCAACCCTTGTTTGTAGTGCGTTTGGGTGCTGGTACAGCCATCTGACAGCGCAGATCAGCTCTGCTCCAGCACAGGTGCTGCAGGGACAGGCTGCCCCAAAACGGCGAGGTCTGCACGTGGCGGGACTCACATGGAGACTGTGCAGAACACTCGTTCAGGCTCGCCATTCACCTCCAGTCACCTCGTTTCAGTACTTAGTCTCATTTGCTCTGATTGCAGGGCTGCCATAGCACTCTTGGTGCTCGATTTGCAGGTGAATGGGACCAAGGACTGGGCAGTGGGCAAGACCTGGTGGGACCGGGCAGCCTTTCTATGTCCCTTTGCAGGAAATCTTCCCTGGCTGGCGGGCAGTTAGCCTGAGATGTGGGCAGGTGCTCCTGCCTCAGTGACCCTCTTGTCCCTCCCGTGGCTGTCATGGGCCACCTTGGGTTGAGGGGTCCTCGAGGGCACCTCCTGTGCCTCCGTAACTTGGAGACACGACTGAAAGGTGGTAAGAAGCAGTGCACCCCCTTAATCGGTGTAAAGGACAGCATGTGCTTGTCTGTGAGCAGCCAAGGTGCCAGCCCTGTTTAATGCATTTCTCCTCCATCCCTCCTTCCCAATCCCCTCCTGCCTCACAGAGCTGGGTCTCCACAGGGTGTAGCTGCCCAGGAGATGCAGATCCCCCTGGTCTGTGGCGGGTGAGTAGCTGACAACATCTGCCTTATATCTGGGATACAGTAATACATGTTTCCATAGAATCATTAAGGTTGGAAAAGGCCTCCAAGATCATCAGGTCCAACCATCCCCCAGCTGCCAATATTAATTATATGTGTACCAATATATATTATAATTGCTGTTTCAAGAAGTGAGGTGACCAAGCAGCCTGTTACTTCTGACCCAGTCTTCCATCCCCACATCAGATAAATGACGTCTGCCCCTTGGGTGCCTATTTCTTAGTCTGACAGCACTTTTCTTTCTGTCATTCATTATCCACTTCATGCTTCTGAATGTGTCAGGAAGCAACCACGTTGGAGAGAGGAAAGTCAGGTGCAGAAGGGCATCTGCCTCCAGCTATTTGAAAGTGATATAGGAGATTGGCTTTCTTTAATCGGAAGGATTAAAAATGTTTCTCTTTCATGTGTGAGGAAGAAAACCTTTTCTGTAACTTCAGTTTACTCTTTTGGAGGGTCCTTAAAGAAAAACAAAAGAGGATTTAAGAAGAATTTTCTACTTAATGGGAAGATAAAGTAGCTGATGAGGTGAGAATGTTGCTTTGTTGGCCAAAAATAAATCATACTTGCACATGATCCTTGGACCTGAGAAGCTCTCAAAAGCAGCTACCAAAAAATACATATTGGTGGGTGATTATTACCCACTGTCTGATAACGTCACCTAATCGTGACTGTGTCTTTTCAACCACAACAGCAACGTCACGCTGTGATTCATCCCACATTCTCTAACGTTTCTGGCTAGCATTTGACTGTTTTATTTTCTTCAGACATCAAGGTAATTTGTAGAGGTGTTTAATAGCTGATTCAGATTTGAGTTGGCAGCAATTTCATCCTTTCAGAAGATGCTCAAAATTGCTCGGCTTGTGCCCTTTCAAGAAAAAAATCTTGTGGCAAGCTGTAACCATATGTTCATGAGTTCATGTTTTTAAGTGGTTTTGTATATTGCATAAGATCTAGCAGGAAGTTTGTGCTTTGCTTGTGTGTGATGGGGGTAAACTACACAGGCATTATTAGTCTGTTTATTGTGTTTCTTTTTTGAAGATACTCACATCCATTTTTTTTATCGGAAAATACGGGCTTCTGTCGTGCACATTAACTGAAATATATTGGCTTTTCCTGCAAGGAGGTAGGATGGTGAGCTGTCTGCAGCTCTGGGGCTTTGTGCTGGCAAATGGCTGGGTGGCGTTTTGGAGATCCCTTTCATTTGTGGGTTCCTAGGTAGAGATGGAGGAAGCTGAGTGGATGTTTGCATAATGAAGTAGTTATCTTCTCTCTTCTGTGTCACTCTTAAATAGCCAAGGCTTTCAAAGCATCGTTTTTAATAGCAGAGGAGATATATTGGGTTGGTAGGTCAGTCAGCTGAAAAATGTTTGCTTCACCACGAGTGAAATTTAGGTCTGTGTGCAAGAGAGGAGCAAGGAGCTCTGCTGTCTCCTGGATTACACCACCTTCCTGCAACTTCTGTGGCTTATCAGAGGTCTTGATGGAGCCAGGAAATACTTTGTCACCTCGTGTCATTCGGGGATGTTGGTGCCAAGTGTTTCTGACAAACTGAAGGACAAGTGAGGATTTGGGACAACCTTCACAGTACTGTGCATAACACCTCCCGCATGAAGTCATTTTATATCTCACACAATAGTTGTGAAACCTTCAAGTTTCTGAGCTTTTGAGGATGAAGCACTCCAGGAGCCCTTCCTGCTTCCCATCCCCTTGGCTCTCTCGGACACAAGTGGGCTGAAGCAGCAAGCCACTGTCTTGTGTTAGCATGCAAGTGTGGCAGCAGTGGCTGGAAACTGATGCCTTCTTCACTTCCTGGAGCACTCGAGACAATGACCTCATCAGGCTTCAGGGGGATGAATGAGGCATTGTGAAGAAAGACAGAGCTGCTAGTCCAAAATTGCATTTGCACTCTAAAGGAAGCCTGGCAATGGCAGTGATAACCCCTAAGCAGGGGAGAGCAGAAAACCAACCAGATGGAGAGCTCCTGCAAGGCAGAGGCATTATTCTGATGCAAATCTCCCCAATTCAGACTGATTTTGTTTGAGAAAAATGACATCTTGCCTCACTAAATGTCTAAAGTGTTTCCAATGAGAGAGAGTTTGTGTAGAGGTGCACGGAAAATCTCTGTAGAGGTGCACAGGCAGAGTTTTCTAACTTAAATAAACTCAAGAGAGAGAGAGATGGCATGGCATGAGCCTTAGGCTTCACCTCCATGCCAGGCATCTGATGAAGTTTTATTTTCAGTATTTAGTTCCCGACTATATTATAAAGCAAATGCATTGAAGTTTCTGACATAATGTTCTGAGCCAGGTTGCTCAGTTATTTGTCTACTCTGACACCTCTGTTAATTGTTTTTTGTTTTAATTAGGTGTCCATGTGTTGAATTTCATTGTCTTTGCACCAAGCTGCTGTTATTTGCATTTGAATTGCTTTACTAGGTCTGACCAAACTTTATTTTTCAGTTCTTTTGCAGTTAGAGATGGTCAAATGAATAAAAGATGAAAACTTGATGGCTGTTTTTGACCATATGAATGCCGCATTTCTGAAACCTTTTAGAAGAGAAGGTTAGCTGCGTTTGTGCACTTTCATTTGTACTCTTCAACTAAGTTGAGAGTCCCGGAATGACAGTACAAGGCAGAAGGTAATGGCTAATACTGAGGACAGCTGGGAGGACATAAGATAGATTACAAATTTCAGGGCAAAGATCACTTTTCTGTCTGCATATTTGCCTGATGTGCTGAAGCTAGAGTGCTGTGTTGCATAAAGGTCCAAGTCAAACAGCCTCTGTTCCTCCGGGATGTTTTAGAGGCTCAGAGTGACACAAACATTTTTCCAATAATGATTTTGTTGGACCTGGAGGAGGAGGGCAAAGGAAGATTTTGTAGTGCTGAGCACAAGCGTGTGTTACGGACCACTGCAGTCCTTCAGAGCTGTGGTCAGGAGCTGACAAAGTGGGTATTTATTTCGGAAACCTATCCGAGGTGCATTCTTAACTAGGGAGTGAGGTGCCAGGCGTTGGTACTGAACGATGAACAGGCCACGGGGACAAACCAGGCTCCTGTTGTTGCAAAAATGCTGTGCTTGTGCCCAGGCTTTGCCAGTTGTGCACTTCTGTGGGTTTACGGGAAGGCAGTGCAGTGCTCCAGGAACAACTGGGCACAGCAGCCGGCGGTTCGTGCTGGTTAAGTGGTGGTAATGTGGTCTCAAATGACCAGAGTGGCTGTTTGGCAAGTTAGCTTTATTGATGTGTCTCCCTAAATGCTCCCATTACTTCTTTGATTGTTTTTCCATATTCAAAACAACTTGCTGCTCTTCAACGTCCTTAAGTAGCTGCGGTTATTGATTAAATAACCTCCCGGGTGAGTCCATCTTCTGTGGAAGCTGGAGGAGTTATGGGTGCGCATTATCATCTTTTTTAAGTTCAGGTTTTCAGAGGCTGTCTTTTCTCCCTCCCTTTGGTTCTGCTGAGGCAACGCATATTAGTAATGCACAGCAGCACCTGCGAAATTACCAGGGCAGTTTGTTTGCATATACCTAACCACAGTGGCAGAACGACGCTGGAGGTGACACTGCCTCCTCCCTTCCTTGGCTCCATCTCATCACATAGGGCAGTTCTGTTGGCCATAGGGAAGGGTGACAATGGAGAGACAGAGGCATGTATCCTGACTTGGAGTTTTTTCTTTTTTTGAAAGTTTTTAGGTCCTCAGGTTCTGTTTTTCCCACTGCTATTTGTTGTTGCTGTTTTCTTCTTTAAAATTAATTTCGCATCAGAACTTTTTTATTGTTGTTGTTGTTTCCTGAAAGAAAGGACGAGCTTTTTACAGGCTCTGAACTATTTGAAAGGCACGCTTGCGTGCAGTGTAGATGGAGCATGCGCTGTCCCCGCTGTGTTCATCCTGTATCACCCTAGGACCCTGCTGGGGCCGTGCTGGGACCCTGCTGGGACAATGGACAACTTCCCAGCCTGCGCGGGGGCCACGTGGAAGGACGGATTTCCCCGTTTTTCCCTCTGCATTCACCCCGTCGTTGAGAATTTAAGAGAACCTTGATCCACAGCCAATGGTAGTTGCCTTCTTCTTCATCTTCAGGATATTTTTTCCCCCAGGAGTGAAGTGAATGCTCTTTGCCCTGAGAACAGTTTTCTGTCTGAAATGAATGCATGCTTGTTTTCTGCGGGACCTAAAATCATTTCCCAGCTTATCTAATTAAGCACTGTTTGCGCTTGAAATCAGGACTGTTTATACAAAATCTGTTTTCAAATGTGATAAAAAAGTAGAGTTGAACGTAATCTCTGCAAACTAATGCAAAAGAATAAAGCGGAATGGTTTAAACCAGCTTTGTTTACACTCCAGGGTTACTTTGTATGCATATTCACTGCTGGCTACACTTTTTTGAACCTAATTGCTCTTTTTCTGCTGAAAAAGCTGATAATCTGATTGGCATGTGCAGTTTAAAGAAACTAAATATATTAAAAAAAAAAAAAGAAAAAAAAAAAGGAAAAAGCCCACCCTAACCCTAACTGTTACTTTATGTCCTTCTAACTTTTAGGTGAGGGTTGTGTTGGTTGTAAGATTGCTGCAAACCTGCTGAGTGATAGTGGTACCATCTCTGTTTTAAGGAGTGCTGAACTAACTATTCCCACTTGCACTGACATGCAGCCAACTCCGTGTCTTCGGCCTGGGAGAAGCCAAAGAGCAATAGTTGTCCACGGGGGTTAACGTTAGGAGACTTTGCAAGAAACTGTGCAAAACTGCTTAATCCTTTTTTGTTTGTTTCTTTTTTCCCCTGGAACAGAAAGAGCTCCAGTTGGGACTCCTGCAGGGGAAAATCTAGAGACAGACGGATCTCCTGCAGCTTGTTTTTGTTTGGCTGGGGGGCCGCAGAGAAGGGGTTCACAGCCTTCCAGTGTTTGCTGCGTTGCTCTTTCCTCTCACTTTTGAGCTGAGAAAGCCTTTCACAGAGTGCCATCAGCATCCCATGCCCAAACCTTCAGAAAGGGGCTTTTGGTCCTTTGTTGGGGTGGGAAAGGCAGTCAGATAGATGGCTGTGTGATATCTGGGGTGAGATACTGAGGCTCGTGCTTACACTTCTGGTACCTTGGATTTATTTGTTAGCACATGGCATGCTCTTCTCTTATCAATAAGGGTGGTTGCTCCTGGAGGAGTCAAGGACAGTCATCGTGCTGGTACATGAACTGCCTGAGAAATGCTGGTTGCACCAGGGTTATCTTGCAGAGAGCTCATTTTTATGGCAGCCTTGCACCTGATGCCTTTTATTGAAAGGAGTAGAGCAGCCAGTAGTGGAGAATATGGTTGTAGGGATAATATGAGGAGGACAAAGTTTGGGGGGAATTAGCAGATGCTTCTGTTTTCTTTTTGAATTGAATAAAACAGAGGAGGCCCCTACAAGATGTTGCAGGTTCCCTAGCAATTATTGCAATAACAGTGACCGTGCGGAAGCCATAATGTTTTGTAATAATAAATTATTAACTATTCCAAATTAACTCAAATTCTCATTCATCAGAGCAACAGGGGAACAAAAACATTATCCAATAGTCCTGTAAGCAAATATTTCAGCATCCTCCTTGCATGGGTACTTTCTGTTTTTTTCTTTTTTTTCTCTTTTTTTTTTTTTCAGTTTCCTTATGACCCTGTAGCTTCATATGGTACTTTTTATCCATTTTTGTCTTTTGCTTGCACCCACAGTTTTCTTGCCTGGGTCTTTTTTGATGGTTGGCCAAGGTAACACCCAGGTGAAACAAGCAGAAAGGCTGGGCAGGCAAAGCCTGGCTCCTGGACCAAGCAGGCAAGGTGCCTGCCGTGCTGGTGCTTGCCAGTGCCCTGGGACCTGTCAGAGCAGGCAGGAAGGATTTGCTGCTGGGTGCATCTGAGGAGGGGGGGCCATCTGCGGCCAGGCTTCTGTTCCCTCCAATTAGTCTTTATAATAAACTGCTCACCGGTAAAATAATCACAGAAAAACGAGCCAGTCCTTCTATTAAAAAATCCCAGGGTTTGATCTACTTGCTGCTTGAAAAAAGCACTGGAGGAATTTGAAATACACTAAGTAATTGTGACGGTTAAGGTTCTGATTGTAGCTGGATTGCTCCAAATGGTGGTTTCTATTTTATTTCCTTTCTGCTTACCTCTGAGTATTAAATTGCACAAGAATTATGAGGTTTGCAAGTGGTGTTTTGCTTTGGAATTTCCTTCATATTTCTGGTGTCTTGGAGTTGTGTTAATCTTTTTCTGCGTGGGCCAAACTTTGAATGAGAGGCCTGGAAATTGTGTGTGTCTGCTAACCTGGGAGCAAGGCAGCCATACAGAAGACGATGTCAGCATTGTATTGTGTTGTTGTTGCTTTTTTTTTTCCCTGCGCGAGGAGCATTATGTTGTGCTGCCAGAAAAACGATCACCTCTGTAGTTGGAAGAGTTGTTTGCTTTTGGCTCATGCAGCATTTCTAGGAATAAATACTAAAATTCTCATTTTTTTCCTACTGCTCTGCACTAGGAAATCCGTGAAATGTATGTTTCTGAGTGTCGTCTTCTAGAGTAAACTAAACTGTAGTCATGAAATAATAAAAAGCTGCCATGATATTATTTTGGGGGGAAAAACAGATTCTGCTCCAGGCTTTAAGCTTACTTCTTCCTTTGTGACAGTGGTTTTTGCAGCTGCATATATTTGTAGCCTGTGTTAATATGAGTGGTTACAAAAGGCACTTACAAGTCTATTTAATGTCTATAATAATATTGAAAACAGTGTTTCATTTAAAAAAAAAAGATTTTTCTGCTGTATCATAGGAGGCCAAGAAGAAGAAGGAATCGTGGTGTGTTTATTTGGCGCTGTGAGAAGACTGCTGCTGTTACAGAGCCGACCATCTCTTACTAACATGCCGCTCACATAGTGTTTCCAGTGTCACATAGGCCTCACAGTATTTCAGTTTTGTCCTGTGATGTGGCTGCAGTGCGGATGGTAGCGGCTCCATGGTAAGAGCTGTGCCTCTCTCTGGGTGTCCAGCACACGCCTCTGCATCAGCAATGGCAAATCTGAGCTCTTCTGGGTGAAAACAGTTGATCTCGCATCCCACGCATGAGCCAGTGCAGCTTGACGTCAGGTGGTGATGTCAGGTTTGGGTGTTTTCAGCATGCCTCAGTGTTGCTGGAATGTTGCTTTCTAAAACCTTACTTTCAACTTGTATTGAAAAAAAGTCTGTGCTTTGATTTTTTATTATTATTATTTTTAAGTGATCCCTTTCAGAAAGAACTTTGCAGCTGGGCTAAAATACCCACCTGATCAGGTTTTTTTCCTTTTTTTTTGTTTTTGTTTTTGTTTGAACTAACTGCAAAGAATTACCTTTAAATCCCAAAGCTGATAAAGTGTATGACCTCTGCAAATTGAAAAGCTCTGGCACTTGCTTTCTCCACCTGCTGCTTTGCAGCCCTCGCACAAATGGTACATTCACAGTGCGTCTGCTTTGGATCATCCCAGGCTGTTTGAAGGATTGCAGAAGAACTTTTCTTAGTTGTGTGTTGCTGAACTTTGTGTTTTCAATGATAACAAACTGCTGTTAAAAATGATAACAGTAATAACGAAAAACCCTTAAACGTTACAGTGAAACACTTTGAAAATGGTAAGCAGAAGAAAGCTTAGCTCAGGACCAATGCATGCATCTTGGTGACGTTATCAGTTTTAGCATTAAGTGATGTTAAAAATGACTTTCTGAGCCTGGTGAAATTAGGAGTAGTGTTTAATAGAAGGTAAGAGCAGTGCTCATTAAACATGATGAGCTCTGGTGCTGTGATGCTGTACTGCCCGTAATGCTCAATTATAAGAGGGTCAAAGAAAATTTCAAGACCAAAATTCTCATTTCTCTCCTCTTTTCTAAAGAAAATGTACTGTGAATACAATATACTGAAACAGACAGTTTTTAATGCGGTGTCCCTGTTTTGGTCTAATTTCCAGCTAAATATGTTTATTCAAAGACATTTAAGTATTCCCCAAGTGACTCTTGTCCTTAAAATACTCTTAAGTAAAGGTCAGCTTGGCCCCTCACTGCACCATTTTAAAGGATAACATGACCATGCATTTTTCAGCTTGTCTTCTAAAATAATTTTGGAAGCCTCTCCAAGCACATCATCAGCTTAACATGTGAAAATATGTCCCAGGGTTCCCTGAGGATTTTGACTAATGCATTTTCACTGAAATGGAGAGAAATTTTTGGCTAGAGCAACAGCTGATATAAATCAGCATAACTTCACTGGCTCCAGCGGAGCCTCTCAAATTTATACTAGTTGAGGATCCAGGCTGCATGGAGAAAATTATTTCACTGAATCGAATACTTTGTCAAAAAGATTAACCTGAAACGTTTCTACCATTTCAGAGTGAAATTTGTGTTCATGGCAATGAATAGGCTTTCATTCAGCAGGACATGATGAACGAGGGTTGGCAGCTTGTGACAGAAATCAATATATTTTTGCTGCAGATCTGATACAGTTTTAAGTTTTGCCGAGATAAGCCACACGTGCTTTTGTAGCTGAAACACTCGGAGTAACTAATTCCTTCAGTCGTACACTTCCTTTCTGCATTTGTGATCAGGGAGATTTAGCATGAACATTTTTCTTTATAGCACTGCAGAATAATAAAAACAAGGCCATATATTTAAAAAGAAGTGGACCTACAAAAATTGGTGAGGAAGCACCATGGATATGAGCAGCCCGATGGTGTTGCAGCAGCGTACATAGAGCAGATGTAGGTGCCCTTTTAAAACACTCTGTTTTAAATAAGTGCCATGCCCAACAATTTAACACGAGTGCTGTTGTGCCAAGTCTCCCAGAAGATGCATCTCCCCGAGTCTGAAAGTCTTGGAACCAAAGGCACTGTTGGCATGTCCATGCAAAACAGTATATGAGAAGAGAAAACAATGTAAATATCACTGAAATAAATAAAAAAAAAAGTACAGTAAAAAATACATAATTTGAATTAAATGAGCAAATATCATTTTTCTTTCCACTCTTTTAGGACCAACCTTTCTCTGTGATGTTTAATGTTTCTGGGTGGTTTCCATTCAGTGGTGAGTGGGGGAAGAATGGATTTCACCCTCGTTTATGTGCCAGTGGTTGCTTGCTCAGATGATAATTTCATGTGCTTTCTGGCTTAATATCTGTGCTGATGGAGGTCAACACAAAGAGTACTGGTTTAGGTGTATGAGGAAGCTTTTAAGAAAACTCAGCTATGGCTCAGCTCATATAAAGGAGTCATTTGAATTTTACTTTGGATGTACAGTTTAGAGTTGTGTATTTTCTGTCTGTAATTGAACTCCTCTTGGTCTGCCTCCACATACTAGCTGAAACAGAGCATTTTTATTTCTGCTAACATGCGTCAGTCCGGGCTTGATGCTGTCTTTGTCAAAGCAGTAAGTGGGAGGGTAATGGAGACACAGTTTGTGAAATGTCACGCTCGTGTAAACACATTGTTCTGATCCTTACGCAGAAGAACAGCCAATGTACGTGTTTTCTTCAGGCAGAGGGGAGGCTGTGACACGCTTCTACTACTCCAAGCTATTCGAGGAGAGCAGCGTTTTCAGTCCAGAGAAGTTCAACACGCATGGCAGGGTTTTCTATGAATTGTAGGGAGGTCTGCATCATCTTGAATGCTTGGCCACAAATTGTCCTGTGTGCTCTTAAATATGTGAAGCTGTTGACTTCTGACCCTTTGCTGAGTGCTTAATATGCAGTTGCTTGTTAGATCTTGACCCATTTTACTTCCCTCCTTACTTCTGGTTTAAACTTTGGATATTTCTGGGCCACGTCTGTGTAGTTGCAGGCTCAGAGCATGCCCATGTGTTCAATGAGTCTGCTCTAGGGTGTGTGTGATGATACGTTACGAAGGGAAAGCTTCTAGATATTTAGTTCACCTACGGGCAACAAAGTGCAGGTAAAATGCTAAGCAGTCTCAGCCCCTGCTGAGAGCGGTAAAACTTGCAGCATTTTACAAGCAAAGGCCGTAATTGAGAAGTGGAACTGAACTGGTTTCATTGCACAATGAAATTGGAAAACACAAGGAATGAGGCATCAGGAGTTTCAGATTCATGTTCCAAAAAGGACCCTAAACGAATGTCTCAAATTTTGATTGTATGAGGGAATTGCCCCTGCTTTAGACATTTAATATTCCTCTCAATATCATGTTAATTAAACTGGTAAATTGCCTGTTTCAAGGCTACTTTTCTTCAGAAGGTCTAAACAAAAGTCACCATCTGCTACTAAATTATTGCAGAAAAACAAGCTTCTCTCTGCTCTTGATTTCTCTCTGAGCCTTGAGGTCATTCTGGTAATTGCTGACATTGCCTGAGCTCATGTGTAAATTTCACATGACCTTAATTTCAGCTAAAATTGTCCAAGCCTCCTTGCCATTAGAAATTTGGGAAGGTGGTTGAGGGAAGCGCTTGAGCTTCATCTTCCAGTGTGCTTAGCAGTGGGGTCATAGAGTCCTTTTGTGTAATAAATTCATCTTTAAAGCAGAAGTAGATGAATACACTGTTAATTTGGGAACAGGATGTGGCAGGCAGCAGCACGGCCGGGGCACTGCCTGCACCCAGGCATTAGGGATGGCATTCTGGTTTGGGTTCTGGTGATGTGAGTAAATCAGTGAATCTGCTTCACCTCTGCTGTGCTTGTGAGTATGGGCCATCCAGCACGTTGAAGCCCATCTTGGCTTACTATTTACATTTATTTTTTATTTTTTTTTCTGGTGATTTTCTCAGGGCCACTTAGGATGAAAAGTAAATCATCTCCCTCTCTGCATGAAAATTAAATGGTTGTTTGCCTTAACTGGCATGAGCTCGGGGCTGGCACTGAAAGCCTGCCCGACTCTCTTACCCTTTGTGTGAATATTATTTTTGCTGCTTCTGTGCTGGAGAGCAACTGTGTAGCTGTCATCTAGTTATACTCCTACGTGCTTATGTGAACTGCTGTGCCAGCTGCCAAACCCTGACGAATAATTTTGATTGAGTACTATTTACTTGGCATTCAAATCGATACAGAAACAGGGCAACAACTGAAGTCTCAAAAGCATGGGAAAGCTTTCCAAGGAGAGCACGTAGCAGCCAGATGTGTGAAAGGAAAGATGTGCTCAGTCTTCAGAAGGTAAAACAACAGGGTTTTCACCCAAAATGTTTCTTAGAGCATATCTTTAAACTGTTTTATGGGCAAAGCCCAGTTCCCGTGTCCATAAGTATTCAGAGGTGCACATTTGTAGGTAACACAGCAGAGCAGCTGGTGGGAGAAGGCTTCTGTTTTCAGAGAGAATGAGAAGTAATTGCGTATGAGACAACCGTAGCAAAGTTCCTGATGCCTCTGTCTGCAGCAGTGAAGGATGAGTGCGGCAGGTGAGCGTGACGCACGGTTTGTTTGCTCTTTCAGCATGATGGAGAATGGATGGATAGAGGCAATCCGCGTGAATCCCAGTGCTTCTGCTCCACAGGGCGTAGGAGAGGGGGCTTTGGGTGGCAATGAAGGGCATGTAGAGCTTGTCTCACAAAAGTCCATACTAATACAGAGATTTTAAAAAAAAAAAAAAAAAAAAAAAAAGAGATCCTGCATACATATTTCCTGGTATGAGTTTTCTTTTTTATGTCACTTGACAGAACTAAGAGTGGTGTGTAATACCTGGTGAGTTTAGGCTGATCTGGGCTGTAGATGGATGATGAGAACCAATGCATTTCTCCTGTATGCTTGCTATGAGATGTCCGTTGTGCAAAACTGAGGTAGCCTCAGCAGAGGCTGGGACTTCTGATGCTGCCAGGGTCAGCGATCTACAAATTCTCTGCAGGAGAAAAAGAAAAAAAAAAACATTTTCCCCATCCATTGCTAGCACTTATCCAGTCACTAAATTTCTGAGGATTAGCCAAGTAGGAGTGAGGTAAGCTGCATAAGCTGCTGCACCTCGCTTCCAACCCCTGCTCCCTGGGCTCTTGCTGCAGGTGTAGCCAAAGTGCTGGTGGCTGGGGGGCTGCGGGCTCTCCATCCTAGCAGCTCCCCGGGCTCAGAGCCGCGGCCGCTGTGGCTTCCCTCCTGCTGAAGCGAGGCAGGAGCAGGCAGCAGGTGAGGTCCACCAGCACGGTACTGGCTGTGCGACTGGGCGTTGCTGTAGGGCATCCGGCACCAGCATCTTGTGGACTGTAAAAAGCCTTGCAGTGAGCCTTTGTCCCTTTTTGGGTGTGTGGTCTATCCATCAAGAAAACCATGTCCCTATACCTTTATAGCTTTTTGTCCTCAAAATCTGTAAAAACGATTATGTGTTATTTTATATTTCTTCCTTAGATTGAAGGAGACTATAGTTTTGGCTGAGAGAGCTATCTTTTTCTGGGTAATTCTTAGGAATAGAAATGGTCTTACAGAGAAATGGTCTCTACCAAATTATCCTGGGAGCTGCTCTCTGCATTTTTTCCCCAAGGACCCACCAACCAGCCGTTGATTTTTTTTTTTTTTTTTTTTTTTAGTGTCAGTTCAGATTCAGGATGTGGTTGGTGTTCCTCCTGTGCAGTGACGGGCTAGTGATCCAGTTCCAGTCTGTCTTGGTCTGGGAGGGACAGGGAAAAGTCTGGCTTCCAAAAGCACTATTTTTATAGAACCAGCAGTACACTGAAACTGTTTCCAAGAGAAGGAGATCTTCATCCTTGAGAAGAGCAAGCCCTTGTCAACCATCACCTCCTGCAAAAGTTTTGGACAAGTGAACAGTGTTCCCCATGAGACAAGCATGGAGGGAGGTGGGCAAAAGCCCTGGGCTAGGTTTACTGTCCTGGGAAAATTCTTGGCAGGTGAAGGTCTGACATTCTCTGCTTCCTGCCCCAAATATTGCAATTTTGGTCGTCTTTACAAGGCAGCTAAGGACGCATCACTAGTAAGGCAGCATGTTGGGGAACTCTATCGATACTGGGTAACAGGATGAAAAGTACATTTGGATGTTTTAGATTTCAAGTTTTCTTGGGAACGTGTTCATGAGATGGAGGAAAAAATTACTTTTAGCAGGGGTAAAGTTCTTTCCATGTCTCATCTGTTGACATTTCTTGTGAAGTTTGAGCACTGCTAATATCGGCCGTTTCCTATGGGAAAAATCGAAACAAAACATGCCTATTACATAAGAAAGAAAAATAAAGCACCCTTCAGAATGACCTCCTTTATTTTTTACTTGCCATCCATGACAGTGATTAGTAAGGGAGTGCAAATCTCCAGAAAATTGCATTCTGAAGCCTTGAAAATGTAACTTACTGCAGAACGATATTCTAATTCAACACAGTAGTTTTCATGCCAGAAATCAAATATTCTCCAGGAGTTTTGTCCCTGGACTGGATTTACTGAGAACAATGCATTAAAAAGCTCCAGTCCAAGCATTATCTCAGCCTCAGAGAAAAAAGCCATCTATTCTGACTCCATGCCTCCAAGGACCCCTTGCTTTAGTTCATTTTTAAGGTCACTGATACTATTTCATTTGCATTCACAGTCTGAAATGCCATAAACTATTTGATCAAGACCTTTCTTCTTTTTCAGTCTTTGCGCCTATTTTATATAATCTCAATTTGGTATTTTTGGAAAGCATGCTTGGCCTGCTGTGTTCTGCACTAAAATTGTCTTGCTGTGGAAGTCTACAGAGATTCAGAGTCTCAAAAACCTGCGCAAAGATGCATTCAGTGCCCCCCTGGGAAATGAGTATTTTTCTGTATGGTATGTCCCCATTTACCCAAAGGTTACAAATTTCAGTGCTAATTTTTTGTTGGTCTTTGGGAAAGGCGTTTATGAATGTTTCTTGTTGATCTTCTTATAAGCATTCATTTTACAGAAAAAAAGATGGTTTTGTGCAAACCTCTGAGAATAGGATTTAAAAAATAATAAATTCTTCTGCTGAATACTGCCTGAAATATTGAAAAAAAAAACCCACAAACAAACAACAAAAAACTTCTTAAAGATGTGCAGTTAAACATAATTGCTAATAGAAAAGATCCCTTTTCTTCTCCAAGTTTTGTAGCCAGAAAGCCTCATTCTGAGGCAAAACCAATCATTGGAACTCCAGTCTAGAAAACAATAAAGTGCAATTTTAGAGAAAGAAAAAAGCAGGAGAGCCACATTGCACAGTACTGCTGTTGAAAAACAGAGAATAATGGAAATCCTGCAGCAAGAATCGATCCCCTCCTCTCCAGAAAGGTACCGTGAGCAGCAATAGTTGCTGGACTTCATGGTTTTCCTGCTTATGCAAAAAAAGTAAGCTGCTGGAGCAGGGCGGTGAACCCCATAGGCTGTGATGTATTCAGGCACTTCTGGTGGTGGTTTTCTCCTTGTATATTTGAAAAGAGCATCTTTAGCACTGTGATCAAAAAGCTGTTTGATTCTTTTTTTTTTTATCATTAGTGACTTTTCTCTCCAGGGACTGACTGTGGGCGTTACTTGTCCCCTGACATCTCTCCCCAGTCGTCGTATTTTCTATCTGTTATTATCCCTGGTAGAGAAAAAAAAATCTTAGTGGCCTTTGTACTGCTAATAAATGCGTGTCTGCGTCTTCCAGAAGTGATGGAAGCAGAAAAGATCTGCTCCTAAAATTTGCACCCCAGTTTAGTATAATTAAAGTGAATTAAAGCCAGCCTCGGGTGAAAGGAGCGCAGGGCGTAGAGCAGCGGTCTCTGGAAGCACCCGAACTTCTACGTGCCAGACACGGGGCTTGTTTTACAGCTTGCAAGCAGAACCTGGCTACCCAAGGCTGTCCTTCCACTGGCTGCTGTTGTGGCAAATACGGCTGACCTATTGCTAGAACTTAAATACCTTCATTTTCTAGGTTGAAGTCTAATGACAGCCTTAATTAACGCTAAGGACAGTGAGCCTCAGGTATCCTTCCCTCCGTGGATTTTACATGGAGGCCTTTCCTGGCTTGTCCGGAGGAGAACAGTCTGTCTGCAGAGTGAATCGAGAAGAGTTGTGGATGACGTCTCCGTTTCAAACTCTGCTCTAGCTGGAGTATTGGAGCATAAAGCTATTTAAAGTGATAGAGTAGGTTGAATAAAATGCCTTTGTATTGCCAGGCATAAGATTTCTGCACTTAAAAAAAATGCAGCTTCTGCAAGCTGTTTTTTAGACAATATTTCATTCTCGATTTCACTTCGTTTTTCTTTTTTTTTTTTTTTTTTGGAAGAAAGGCTAGAATTTGTTGCACTCATGCCTTCACGTTTATCTTCTCAAATTCTTCTGTGCTTTTCATTTCGTAAAGCTAATTGGTAGGATGTGTATTTCTGAATGTTGCCTTCTTCCTTCTATTACATATGGACAAAGTCTCGGTTTAGGAGGAGGACTATATATGGAATCTACTCACCGAAAGGAAAATAAACGCAAACTGAAAATCCTTGTATCCCATTTGGCTCCAAACCATACTTTTAAACCATGTTAGAATATTTTAAGGTCTGGATCCAAGTTAAACACAGCAGTTACTCTATGAAATGACTGCTATGCTGTGAATAATATACACGCCCTGGGGTCACCTGGAGGACTAGCTGTTGGTTTGCTGCTGCAGAGCAGTATTAATGATGGGCAGATGTTTCACCCAAAGTCCTTTTATATCTGGTTCAAAAGTTAAATTTACATTGTTGCTCCTACTTCCTTAAACCAACAGAAATATGTTTTATATCGATGCCAAAACTGGTTTCAAAGGCGCCAGTCAGCTCAGCTCATGGAAATCAGATCACATATTGTTCATTGCCTTTGGCAATGACCTACAGCCTTGCAATAATATTTTCGATTATGGTGAAAAGATTTTCAATATTTTTGATGTAATCCACTCATAACCTCCCCTTTGTGGATGTATGAAATGGTGTTTTTTAAGTAAATGTGCTCAGTGGGGTTTTTTTTGCTCTCTAGGGGCACAGATGACATTGTCAGGTGTTCTCTAACTTGATCAAGGGGTATGAAGAGGGAGAATGTGGTTAAAGTCCCTGGGTCTTATGCTGTAGAAACAAACAGAAAAAATGCAGTGACTAATTAAAATCCCAATTCAGCACCTAGGCAGCAACGGAAAGTCTTCCACCAGGGATTAACTTGTTGGGAAAGGGTACAAGAGGGATAAGCTAGCTGTTTTGTAATGATGATTTTGAGGCTGCTAATGCAATCTTAAAACTTCAGTGTAAAATTAATTATGAAAAAGAAACAGGCACCGAGCAAGCAAAATATTATTACTTTAAATCTGTTTTACTATGTGTCGATTGCCCCAAATCCCTCTGTCATTATTTTATTTGTGATACCCTGTTTGGGTGAATATGGAGAAATCCAGGAAGATTCCTCCTGCTTAATCTCTCTTTTCCTGTTGACAAGCTGAAATTTTCTCAATTAAATCAAACACCGTATTTACTGCTACAATGTAATTCAAGTACATGTTTCTTCAGTTGAGTACCATTGTATATTACAGCATCTTGCCTTGTTTCGTTAAATAACCTAAGCACCGTCAGACCTTTATGCAGCTCCCCCTACTCTGTCAGCCAGACCACAATCTCATTTGCAAATGCTACTGGATTTGGGGTTTTCATAAATGCCTATTGATTTTTTAGATGTCTGGAAAGGGAACTGGTTATCAAAGGTGTGGTAGCAATCCTTGATGTGTTCAAGAAGTCTCCTCTTAGGCATTCTTAGAAGGTGACATGCTGGATGCATCGGCCAGGTGCTGGCAGAAGCAGAGCCTCGCTAACCCAGGCCGGTGGGATAGCAAAGTGCCCAGGGAACTCTGCGTTTCTTTCTGATGCTTGGTAGTTTTGAAGGGGCTTGGTATTTTATTCCGAATTCTAATACAATCACTCTCTTCTAGCTTACTCCTTCCAATTTCATGCCATACTGAAATGTCTTGTTGGTTTGATAAATTGTCTGGGCACAAAAGAAAGCCCTGTTTGGATATTTATGTTATCATTTCTCTATGCTTGAGCAAACACTTGCTTCAGTCCAAAAATATGTGGTAATTGGCAAATATATCGAGAAATGTTATAGAAAAACAGTGTGTGTTTATTTGTGATAGATGTGAATGTTTTCTGCAGTTTGCTGGTTCTTCATCATGTGCTTATGTTGGTAGGAAATTATATCCTCTCATCATATTAAAATAATTAAATTCAGTTTGCAAAAGGGACTGCTGAGAGAGTCTATACCTGTTGATGTACTTAATGTCTTAAGACATGAAGACATGCCTTGATGGCTGTAAGAATGTTGAACTGAAAACAGGTAGAAATGTCATCTCTTCTGTGTCTTTTGCATTAGATGCCAGTAATTTAAAGAGTTTGAAAACTCTGCTTTTCATTAGAAGAAAAAGAAATTCTGATTTATTGAATTGTTTTCATTTGCCAGTTATGAAATAGCTTATTTGTTCAATCAAATACCAAGAGGCATCTGCAGTTCTGATAACCCAAGATGTTAACTCTGCTCAGACATTATTTTTGCTTACAGCCAGGAGAATAGAAGTTTGACAGGGAAATAATGTGCTTTAATGAAGTATTCATCACTTCTCCCCATTTTTCATCATTAAAACATCCATTTCAATTTAGAAATGGACCTGAAAAGCCATGAAATCTACCATGCAGAACAGATGGTTTTCACTGCAGATGGAAAAAATTCAAGCTGCTCCTGAACAGCAGTCTATGTATTTTAAACAATTAGCTGCTTTTCTGGACATTTGGTGGGTCAATTCCTTAATTTTGTAGATGGCAGAGGTTATTGTCCATAGCAATTAACTTCAAATTTTGTTTTTAAAGCAGCTAAATATAATTCATATTTATGATACTGTGTTTGATTAAATACAAGCAAGGCATAGCTTTTTGGTAGGGTTTGGGTAGTTAAAGAGACTATCTTATCATTTCTGTGGTTTCATCTGGGTACTTTCTGAATAAAAGACAGAAGGACCTGTGTGGTTCTTTTTTTTTTTTTTAAAAAAAATAAAAATAAAAAATTATTAGTTTTTAGATGTTTTTTCTCGCAATGCCAGCAGCTGGGTTTCAGTTGGGGATTAGCTGTCTGCCATCAGCTGTCCGTGTTGAGCTGATGGCGAGGCAAACGCAGGATAGTTTCAGCCTGTGGCGAGGGTTTCCAGCCTTTCTCACCTCTCTTTGGACGTCATTTTTCTTTTTTTTTTTTTTTTTTTTTTTTTCCCAAGGCTTTCTCCAAATTACTCTGGATCCTCCTGTCTGACCAATGGTGCTACTGACGGCTGCCAAGTGGGTCTCATGCTTTAAAAATCTGTGTGTTCGCGATGTCCCTGTAGGCACAGTGCTGGGAGCCTGGGCCGCCTGCTTGAAGTCCATTTTTTGTTCATTGTAGCTTTTTGCTGAAAGCATAATTGGTGTCACCTCTCTGCTTTGCTTTTGGGCTTTCAGATGTGGAGGTTCCCCTGTACACTCAAGCGCCCCCTGTAGAATGCAGGAGAGTGCATGGTGGGGAAGGACTTTGCTTTGCGATGTTATTCTCTAAGATACTCCTTTCTGTCTGCAGAGGAGCGTTTTCCACACTTTTCTGTGAGGCTTTAGAGCTTCCTAAATAACCTTCCTGGGAACTGTTGAGGAATTTCTGTTCCCTCGTATGTACATGAGAACTGGGGACGTACTCGTGTGCTGCAGCCATGTGGCACCTCTAGTTGGCCTGATGTGTCAGTGCTGATTTTCCTGAGCCTGCATCGCCACAATTGAGGCAGGATTTGGCCCAAGATTGTTTTATGCAAGAGAAAATCTCTTTTGCCAGAGGTACAGATCAGCTGCTAGCTTAGAAAGGTTTAAACAGTGGATGCTGTGGCCAGAGTGATTTAAAATGTTCCAACTCTGCTTATTTTTGAATTGAAAACCTACAGAGGCACTTTATATTCCATGTTCATCAGCTCCCAGAAGATTAAATATGTTTTTGTAGTATTGCAGGCAGTGTGACCCCACTGGATTGTAAAATCCTGATGGGCTGCAATATTTTACACAGCGATGCCCTCATTGCGGGCCAAGCACGTTTTTCAGTTTATAAATACTGGTGTTTTGTTCTCCCTTTGTTTCTGCAGTATCAGCCATGCTCCAGCCACGTTTGAGGAGCAGACGTGTAGCAGTAGCTAATAAAGAAAGTTGACTTGACATCTAACTTCCTTCAATAGAGTTGATGCAGCTCTCTGTGAAATTTGGAGACGTGTTTCATTTGCATTTTTAGGCAAGGCTGGCATCTGTTTAACCTATTAAAGCCAACTTTTCGAATGGTTTATTAGGCTTCTGTTTTTTTTTTTTTCCAGCAGCACTCCTGTCTGTCAGGGTTCAAATGTGAGACTTCAAAGGATTTTTGCACAGCCTCCTGCAGCAGTGCCTGCGTGGCATGGCTTTGCTCGTGACAGCCCTTGGGCAGGGTGAGGAGCTCTGGCTTTGATGGGAGCCACCATGCGGCCCTTCTGGTCGCTTGAGACCCAAATCGCTTCTGCTGCTTGTAGGCTGCACGTTGTAGGGGCAGAAGGGGGGATTTGATAGTGTTGGTTGGAGGGGACGTGACGTGCCATACTGAGTTGGAACAAAGGCCTGTTTGATATGGGCCTTACGCTTGATACCAATCTACACTTGGCTTTAGGAAACCACAGGTGGAGAAAAGGGAGATCGGGGCAGCCGTACTCCAAGCAGGGTGAGCCAGCGCCTCCACCGCGGCCTTCTGCCTTTGCCACGTGCTTGCTGAGATGGGAGAAGTTAATCTGGTCTTGAAAGGCAAAGTGAATTTTTGTCAAGCATTGAGCTTTTTCCTTCTAAATATGCCATTTAATGCTAGCAGAGATCCTGCTTAGTATGTAAGAATGAGGAGTTTACTTTAACAGATTAGCAAGTCACTCTTGTCTAGACGAGCAGATGAGATGGGTTCTGGGGTCTGTTTCTGAGCTGTGTGTACTGAACTGAGGGTAAAAACAGTAAGGTGCTCTAACCACAACAGAAGGCCTAATGGGTATCCCATTCTCCAGTTTACCTGTTGTTTTGACTGTTTGGGGGGATTTGTTGGGAAAGCAACATTTGCTGGGAAGATGTTTTGTTGTGAGCATTTTGCTGCATTCCTGGACTGCAAACTCAATTTTGTACAAGAAGCTGCCATCAGCCCTGACTTGAAAATACATCCCTCTCACTTAGGCACAAGGAAATACCCTCCGTACATACTGCTGGAAATCTTTGGGCCTTCCCTTTTTTCTTCTTCCTGTTTTCAGGAGGTCTGTGCCAATGTGAATGCATAAAGGCCATGAAAAGACAGGGATCTCACATCACTGCTAGACTTTTCCCATTGTGTAGATAAGTCAGTGGCCTTCGTAACTGAAATTTTATACTGCTATGTCAAATAGCCATTTTCAAGGTAATGAAACAAAAAGCATCTGCCCCTCTTGACAGTTTTGATGAACAGATGTAGCGTGATTGCCAGCAAAGAAAGTGCAAGCGCTAAACCTTATCATCTTATTGTATTTACTCAAAATATATACCAGTTATATAAACAGTATTTAGATAAGTGAACCAGCTGGGCATATTTATTCTCCTTGCAGCTTCTTTGCAGTTGTTTGCAATATTTCCACCTGTAAACCTGCAGAGTTTCCACATTTTTCATAAAAAGTTGGCCAAGCCAAACCAAACCTACAAAAATAGCCAGGAATTCAAAAATCCCTGGACTTGCAAAAAAACAATTAAGCTTTGAATAAGTGCATATTCTGAGTGTAGGGCCCCTGTTTAACACAAAAGCATTGCACCTTGCTTGAGGCAGAGCAGCTATCCATCTCTTCCCCCCAGGCTTCTGGGTTGTGGGTGTTCTCCAGGGACTGGGTTTTGCAGTGCATCTCTTTGCCCCAAGATCTCAGTCCCAAACGTCGTCATCCAATGACTGGACACAGGCGTTAAATCCCAAGACATGGAAAAGTCCTCCTTTGTAATGCAGAACTGTTTATTTTGATGATTTGTCTCACTGATTGTGGTGGAGGACGTGAATCCTGAGGTGGGAGAAGATCTGTCCTGTCTGGTTTCGTGGGTCCCACTGATGAGTTTTGTACGGGTTCTGTGTGCTCTTGGAGATTATTGCTGAGGCTCTCTGCTCGTTTATAATTAAACCATTTGCCTTTCCAAGAAGATTTCTAGGCTTATTGAACTGCTTCAAGTCTAAGGGAGTTTGGGACAACAGAAGCTTTCATCTGTGAATAAGGAGATTTGCAGTAAGAGCTTGAAATGTAGGGAGGGAGATAGCACTCTTACAAATTCACTGACCTTTTGAGGTAACGGTGTTCATACATCTCAATGAAACCACTTTTTCTACTAAGAAATCCTTCAGAATTTGGGGTCTCCAGGAGATCTCTAAAACGCTCAATTCTGAAGGCTGTTTGTAACCCTTTTAACAGAGGGGCTGCCATGTGAACCTGTAGGGAAAATACTTCAATTGATTCAGCAGTGCTGTAATGCTGTGATTTCCCTGAACAGCGACATACTCGTAGGCTTCTGCTGCGATTTGCACCAGCAGATAAACGAGGGCATCATTGATTTAGTAGGACCGAACATTCCCAGAGAGACAGCTGCTTCATGAGTGACATGGAGGCAAGCATTTTGGTTTGGAGGAAGTCACGACGAAGACTGTAATTGTTTTCTCCCAGTGTTTCCTCGAAGCATGCATTTCTAGTTGTTTAACATGTTGAGTGAACTTTGCTGGGTGGCACCGCAGCAAAAGGCCCTTTACTTGAGATGCATCTCAGCATCCGTGCCATAAACACCTTCCTAAACCAGCAGGAACCGTAGCCATGGGATGCCTAAAAGAAGGGCAGTGCTCTCTCTTTTCGCTGCAGAAAAGCAGCAGGGACAAATACTTTCCTAGGAAACGTCAGAGAAGAGGTTTGGGTACCTGGTGCACATCTCGGTGAGCACTGGAGGACACCCAGTAGCCCCGCCAGCTGGGTCTGCTCCTGTGTCCCATGCAGCAAGTATGGGTGTGTGACTACAGGACATTTTTTTAAAAAGAAAACCTATATATACCCGAAACTAGACTTTTTCTTTGTGTTGTCACAATAGACTCCTCCAGGAGTGGGAGAGTTGTTTTCTGTCAGGGTGAAGTTTGGGTTTCCTCACTCGTGATATATCAGATGGTTATTGAGTCTTCTGAGTGCAAATGAAAGAGGAAAGCGGGGCCTGAGCCCCACACCTTCCATCGCCCTTGCTTGTTCAGCAAAAGGCGCTTGAGGCACCTGGGCTGTGCCTGAGCACATCAGTAAGGCGATGTGCGAGTACAGCTGGCGCCTGATGCCCCCAGCCATCCAGAGATGCTCATTGCTCGTGCTCATGCTCCTGTCTGCAAAGATAGCTAGATTGCCTTCTGTCACCCTTCTTCCCACATTAAAAAAAACCACCATCAACAAGAACCCAGAACTACAGGTATGATATTGCAGGCAGTCCCACAACTCAAACATACTTCTGGCCTTCTGGAAAGACCACAGATGGCATTAGTGAAACATGGCCTGGTGTTTGGATCCTCTTTTTTCCCTTTTACTATGTTTCAGAGGCTTGGTGGCTGCAACAAGGAGAATGAGTGGGTCCTTTTGTGCCATTGCTCGTTTGTGGGAGTGCTTCGTTAAGGGAGCGCGCATTGGGATCAGGTAATAGGACCCTGGCAGTGCTACTTGAACTTCAAAGTGATCTTCAGAGATTTCTCATTTTCAGACTTTTTCTGCAAGGTACAGGAAGGGAGAGCAACACAAAAAATCCTGGCTTTAACCAGCCCTGGCAGTGACAAAGTAGTGCAGGCTCCAGATTAGCATCCAGGTTTGAAGGACCTGAGGGTACTTCGGGCTTGATGTGAAACATTCAGTTACTGCTCCACTTCCATCCGCAGATGTGTGCTTCTGCAAGAGATGGGCCATTTGCTTGCGCTGAGAAAATAACTGTGCTGTTAGATCCTGTATCTTGTGAGGCTAAATCCTGTTCTTTGCCAGCTTTTTCTGTAAGATGGAGCATTCTAACGCAGTCAATAGTCACATTGTTTAATGCCCACAAACTCACATTTTTAATAAGCCAACGCCTGTTTTTAACTCCAAGATGCTCACGCAAACCTTGGTCCCCCCAGGAGATTTTTCTGTGTACGGGATATGTGGAAGCTGATCTCTTCATTGAATTGTTTCCTCTAAATTGTCCGTGTCTCTCATTTGCAGCTAAGCTGGAAGCAAAAACACTGAACTGCTGTGAAAAGGGAATAAGCTATTTCCACCTTGGCAAAAAATGTAGGAATACAGGAAATCTTGCAAGAGTGCTTTTTCTCCTAGGGTTTCCAGTCTGGTTTGTAGATCAAAGAAGCCTTGATACACACTTGAACTCTTGGATGCTTATCTGTACAGAACTGAACCTCTAAACCTGTTGAGATTTTCCAAACGCTAGTTCACAGGAAATAGTTATTGTTGTAAGGGGAAAAAAAATCCCCCAGAGTTTACTTGTAAGTGACTATTTTCCAAAGGAAATACTCCACAGCTGAGAAAGCAGGGCATGAAAATGACTTTCACACTAATGCATGACTTTCTGTTTTTCCCCGTCTTCTTTTTAACCCCGCAGAGACCTCATAAGCCAATTACATGCATATTTCCCTTCCTCTAAAAGCTTTGTTAAAACCCAGGATGATAAAGAGCTGGGTAAGAGAATCTCACTCCAGAGCTGCCTACAGATGGTGAAGTTGTGGCCACTTTGGCTTCTTATCTTTAAAAATACAATGAGAGCAGCAAATAGTAAGTTCACTCTTTGCCCTGCTTTATTCTTCTTAAGTACAAGATGGTCAAAGATATCACCACGTGCTGGCTGACATTAGGGTTATGGGGCACCGCGTCTTTCCCGTATTTCTGTGCTTTAGTTTGTGGATGGCTCTTAGAAGCGTCACAAACACAGGTATTAATTGGAGAGCAGAGCAGATGCAGCACAGCTTTCATCCCACACTGATGTCCTTTGCTCTGTGGTCCCAGAATAACTGTGGATTGATGACTCCAGTCTTGGGTTTTTTCTTTTTTTTTGGTGTCCCAAACCAACGTGTGCTATTAAGTTGGGTTTATCTTGCGAGATATGAAAGCACTTGTTGGGTGAGCCTCACTTTTGATGTGAGCAGGAGGTCTCCCCAAAATTTTGTCTGTGGAGCTTGGTGGGTTTTATGCTTGTTGGTTTTTGTTCTTTACAAGCTGTGTCTGGTTACACCAACCAGAGAACTAGTGTAGGTTTTTTAAGTTGAGTAATAGGATATTTTACTGTTTGCTTGCATGGGTGCGTTTGTTGATTCTTGAAGGAAGAAGCTTTAGGCTGACCTTCACAGATCCATCACTGATTTGCTCCTGGAGGAAAACCAGAGAGGTTTTCACATAAGTATATATAAGAAATATCCAATGCTGCACGAAAGGTGCGAGTGAAAACAGAGCAGGTAGCTGTTGACAAAAAAGGAGCTTTTCTTGTCTTTGTTTGTTTGTTTGTTTTTTGTTTTGTCAGATTGCACAACGGCTTCCCATTTTGCCACATGCCAGCACTTCTGCAGCTCATTAAAGCAATTCTCTTGAGGCTTTGTGTCCACCCTTGCAAGGCCAGAGAGCGGCGTGGTGGTACTGCTGGTGTCAACACCTGAGCAGGTGTGGGGGCTCACAGGCTTCCTCAAAATGTTCATTGGCTTTGGCTTCAGTGCTTTTTTAACAAATGCAGAGCCGAATGTGTGCTGGCCGCCAGTCCTTGGCAGAGTGGTTGTGAGGCAGAGCACGTGTCTTTCTCTGGCGCGTGACTGCACGGGCTGATGGCATCGTGCTGGCTATTTGCATCTGAAAGAGAGCAGTTGGTGTGGACATAGGTTTCAGTTCGTTGCGTGTCGATGTGTTGTTTTCCAGTTTGATACGGTGGGATGACCATTACATCTGTAGCTGTTACACACGTCTGAAGATGCCAGGTCGCCAGCAGCACCAAGCATCACGTCGGAGCATGATGCCCACTGACCGGTGCTGCTGTTGGGTGGAGCACAATAAGCTCCTGCAGTACAACGCATGCTATGCAGAGCAGACGACGACAGGAATAGTTAGTTGTGCCAACATTAGCATCTCTGTGGGAATACAGAGCACACGTAGGTTCTGTAATGGCGATAGCAGGGAATCGTGGTCCGTGTTTCTCAGAGCTGCTCGCGTCCTCTGCAGGAAATAGTTTATTGTGATGCAGTTGTCTTTCAATTGATTCTCAGCCAAATCAATTTTAACGAAAGGGAATTTTGTTATTCTAACAGTCTCTGATACACGTCTGGCATGCATCAAGGTTCAGAACTTAAAAAAAAAACAAACTACCAAAACTGAGACCAGATACTAGAAGCTGCGACCAGAGCTCCATGGATAACATATGCACCTTCTTACCTATCATGCATTAAAAGTGCAAGTCCTGATGCCTTTCATTAAGGAGTTATTTATGTGCATGTGTGATGATTACCAGTAGTTGGACTGTAATTAAATTAGTTTTCTGTTAATGTGTTTTAATTATTAAGAAACACTAATTAGTAAGCTTTTAATCATGTGCAAGAATGTGGAACAGCATCTCTTTTGGTATAAGGGCCTGTATTGTTAAGGATGCAAGGTTTACAATATCTCATGTTGTTATAATTAGCATGTAATCCAGTTTTAAGATGTATTAAACTACACATTTAGGGAAAACAACAACAACAACAAACAACACACAAATACTTCTAGCAATTAAAACAATTAATATTATTTCCAGAGATTGAGGCATTTGTGTCTGGAGTTCCAGAAAAATAATTTATTAAAAAAATATCCGTGGCCTGCTTGACTGCTAGCAATTGTTTATTTTTACCCTGTATTTCCAGCTCAGATAACCTATCAAGAGGCTTCACTTTTACTACAAGAAGTTCAGATGTGCCTAAACCCATCCTTAAATCTTTGCTGCTGTTACGGGCAGGAATGAGCAAAACCCAAAGCACTTTGACAGGTGAAACAAAGCATCTCTCTCTTGTTGCCAGCTGAGAAAAGCAGGATAAGTCAAGATGTTATGCAGCCTTTCCTTAGGATGCATTTCCCTTGCCCAGGAGTTTGTGAAGATATCTCAACCCCGAGGCAAGGAAGGGTGCTGCCAGGTGTGGGCAGTATTGAAGGTAATGGCTGAAACAGAGCTAGTGAACTCCCTGGGCACGTTCCTCATGTCACACCTACTAAAGCTCATCTGCAGAACGAGGCTCACCATTTTTAGTGTTTTGAGTGTTTTTTGAGTGCGTTTTGGCTGCTGGCAAGACACTGCCTAATTCAGTTTCACAGGTGGGTCAGATACACCAATGCTGCAGCATGGTGGCATTTGAGAGCAACCCCAAAGTGCATTTTCGGGATATATTGTCCTGCTCTTGTTCTTTTTCATCCTCTTTCTGTTCTTACTCCTTTTCCCTTTTAATTGGTATTCTTTTCTGTTATTCAGTACTGAATTCAGAGAGTTTGGCAGTGACTTGGCCAATTGTAAAGTTTTACTCTCTCAGTGGGGCTGTTTGCTCTGTTTTTAGAGTAAAGCTGATTTTTGAAGCTATTAGGAGATTTAAGCATCCAACCACAGGGAATTTTAAAGAGGAGATACATGCAAAGTTCATGTGAATATGCAGTTGTTTAGAAGTAGAAATGCAAACAGAAACATTCAGAGCTGAGTCTGTGCTGATAACTCCGGAGCTCTGCGTGAGGGAAGCAGCGGCACCATCATGGCTTCTGAGATCATTAGAGCCGTGGATTTGGCAGGGCACAGCACTGCCATGGAATAACTCAGCTTGGGGGAGACAACACACCTCAGGAACCCTCAAGTCCAGAGACCGCTGTTCACGGCTGGGTTGACATCCACAGGACTTCAGCTTGTGCCTGACCCTGTTGTGTTTTGTGCATCCCCAAGGCTGGGGATCTACCTGCAGTCTCTCTGGGGTCCAGTGTGCCCATGGGTTCCCTGCTCGACAGCGGTCATCAGTGATAGGAAGAAAACAGAGGGGTGGGCAGGGGGCAAAGCTCGGTCCTGTTGAGCAATGAACACGGGATCCTTTGCAAAGAGCTGTGACGGGATGCACAGCCGCTTAATTTGGTGTCATTCAGCACAAAATAACAAAAACGGGCAGACCTAATCATTGACCCACAATGGTAGGCTCTAAATTAGCTTTTGCCCCAAAGCAAAGGAGTTCTGGCATTGCTGCAGGTAACTTTGCAGATAACCTTCATTTCAGTGTGCTCTTTCCTCTACATTGAAGCTGGAAAAGAGTGGGGCAGGAGGAGGCACCTCGCCAGCTGCTTCAGTGCCCGCCAAAGCCGCAGAAATGTGATTTACAGCAGCGTTGCCCAGGCACCAGGGCTTTGAGTGCCAGGACAGGGAGCCTCGTGGGCACAATAACAGGTCCCTGCATGCATTCAGCATGCAAAGGGATGGCTTTTCTCAGGCACTGTGCTCTCGCTTCAGTCCTTCTGCATTTAATAACAAACAGCAAGATTTATACCTGAGTACTGATGCTTTTGCAGTGGATTTCTGCATTGTTTTTGTTTTGCTGAAACCTACTGTTTTATGTACCAGCACCTTAATAACATTTTAAATGTGCAGG
The DNA here is from genome assembly GCA_011074415.1 of Stictonetta naevosa. Classification (NCBI taxonomy): domain Eukaryota; kingdom Metazoa; phylum Chordata; class Aves; order Anseriformes; family Anatidae; genus Stictonetta; species Stictonetta naevosa. The sequence goes on from CM021702.1 coordinate 835,450, forward strand.
AGACTAGTGCAAAACAAGTTGTTTTCTTAAGATCTCAGTGCATTGCGTGAGTTTTACGTGCTATAGCAATGACATAGCCATTTGCAAACTGCAAAGCTGTACCCTATCACCCAAATAAGCAACTGTTTTGGAATTTCCTCTTTAAAAAACATATGCGTTGCATGACCTAAAGTGTCAGCATTCCCTTTTTTCTCTGATGCTATAGCTCTGTAGGCTGTTGGTTGTTCATATGCAAGCTCTAAAATGCATGTGGGATAGATGCAAGGGAGCGTGATTTGGTTTTGGTATTTTTTTGGACTTCAAGTTCCTTGCTTGCAGTTTCGAGGGGCAGGGCTTTGTAGCACAGGTTGTGCCTGCTGGTCTTCTGCACGTATGGGAGGAGTTGGTGATGCTCAGTGCCTGGCCTTGGTTCCCAAGTTTGGCAATCAAGACAGTTGCTGCAACGGTTTAGTTCATTAAATTAAATCCATTTTGCTGCTGCTGGCTCAGGTCCTGTATTTCCACAGGCTGCACTGCAGGAATCCAGCCCTGCACACACTAATTACTGGGGACAGGGGCGAGCACAGTCATTGTACGACTGCTCTAAGAAAAAATCTGACTTGGCTACTTGCAGCTTGCAGGCTCCTTGCTGTCTCCTGTACCCTGCAGGCAAATACTGCACATGGCTATTTCGAGGTGCCCTGGGTTTCGATGCTACCAGCTGATTAACACAAAGAACAGCTTGCCTGCTCCTCACTTTGCTGTTTTGCCCACCTGACTGCAGCTCTGCTTCTGCTTCACCATCCCCAGCAGCAGCCATGGAGGTTCACCGCAAAATGCAGGCACACAGGAGCCCCCAGAAGGGGGTTTTGTGCTGCAGCCTGCAGAGACAACCAGCTTTGCTTTCACATCACCCCGACGGCTCGGTGCTTGTGGGGGCAGAGGGGTTTGTCTGGGGCTTGGGGATGGTGCTCAGCATCGCAGCACGCAGGTTAGATTTTCATGGCAGGTCGTGGTCAAATGGTCGCTGGGCACCTAAAACTCCGACCGAGGCAGCTTCTACTTTTTGAAATGTTGCGTGCAAAGCTTTCTTCTTTCAGAAGAAAGAAGTTTTGGCTACCATATAACACTGGTTCTGCTTTGCCTGCCCTGCCGCACAGGTATCAAAGCAGTGTTGTGGTTTAACCAGGACAAGCAGTAAGAAGTGCTTGCTAGTATTTAACGTGCTTACAATGTTAAAAGAGAAGCAGTAGAAAAGGCTGCGTGATCTGTAGAGTTCTGTCTTTTTAGATACTGTTTCAAGTCAGCGTATTGCATCTAAAAGAAGATACAGGATACAACTGTCATGAACATATTGCAGAGCCACGTAGAAGCCTTTTTATGTTCAGGTATTCAGGTAGTTTTCTTTTTTTTTTTCTTTTTTTTTTTTCCTTAAGAAAAGGATATTGCTAAGAAAATGTCAGGTTAATTGCCATACATAATTGCATTATAGTACAGAAAAGAATTGTAACAAGAGTGAAAGCTAACTGTTTAGCTTTCTGATTTCTATGAATTGTTGAATTAATTTAATTTAGTGAAAAATTTCATTCAGCTTGTAAGAGCACTCATATTCAGAAAACTTTCTTTGGTGGTGAATCTCAAAAAGACCGAGCTATTGCCAGCTTAAACAATGGAGACTGATTTGTGTGCTGTTCAAGGAGAGCAGCTCCTCAGCTTTTTAGTTGCAAAAAAAGTAGATAAGATCCAGATGGTACAGCTAATAATGGTTGTGGGGTCTTTTTGTTTATTTCTTTTTTTAAGGAAGTCAACCCTGTCTCTTTCTCACTAATGATCTGTGCTGCTTAACTACAGTGAGGAAGTGAGAAAAAGGCCACACATCCTCTCGGGACACCCCTCAGGCATTACAGAAGAGCCAAGCATACCCTCACAAAGCCAGAAGGTATGCCAAGATTTACATCCTGCCCATGCTGCTGTTCCTGGCCACGCTGCAGTGGTGTGACTGATGCCTCCGATCCCTCCACCTCAGGGGATTTCTCCAGGTAGCAATGATGGATGAATTCTTGAAAGCCTTAGTTGTCGATGGAATCTGTCCATCCCAAATCTTTGTGTTCCTCATGATCTCTTAGAAACAAGTGGCTGGCAATGAAATTACAGTTGTGTTGAAAATCCTCAGTTTTGTCCACCTTACATTTGGATGCTGTCATGTTTAAGAAATGCTCTGGCTGCCCCATTTCTCCGTGGCTTCCCCATCTCTCTGTGCTGCTCCTAGGAGGGCCGTGGCTTGGGATGGGGGCCCTCCACCTTCCTGATGGCCTTCTGCTTTGGTGAAACCATGCAGCAGCCAGGTCTCAAAGATGACCCTTCTGCTTCTGCTTTTAGATTTGGGAGACAGAGCGTGGTGGAGGAGAAGGGGAGCTGAGCCTCCCTCCCGTGCCGCAGAGGGGCTGTTTGGCTGCTGAGCCCCTCTTCCCTCTCTGCAGCACTGTACCACCAGCCCAGCCGAAGCCATCGCAGCTCTGCCATCTGTTTGTGCCAGGATGAGATTTATGCCCTGCACACGCTTCTTCAGACCATGGTGAAACTGAACTGCAGCGAGGGGAATCAGCTCTGTTTCATACCAGCGACTGTGATGGAGTGGTGTTGCATTGTGTGGAGATCTCATAAATACCTCCGCGTGAAATTGTTGCCCTCCTTTGCCTTATGCTTTTCCCCTCTCAAATAGATTTGGCGCGTTTGCATTTTATGTTCTCTTGAATATGTTAGAGTAATCCAAGCATCACTCACGTCCTGATCTGCTTCACTCCTTGGCCCTGTGCGATGAAGAAGAAAATGTGTTATGTTCCCAGTAATGTTTACTCCCTGTTGCTGAATTCATGGCAGTATCTTGAAAGGACCTGGCATTGTCACTCACTGCTTTTTCTTCTGTTTCAGTCCTTCCAGTGCATTACACCATTCTTCCTTTTCTGATGTCCCACAAAAGTGTCATGTCTCTCCTCTAATTAATCACTGTCTTTGTTTAAAAAGCAACAAAATCTCCTCTTTCAGCTTTTTTTTTTTTCTTTTATTATTATTTCTCCTCTGGTTTTCTTTCTCTTCTAATCTACACTCCTCCCTACTTCTTTCCCCTTTTTCCTCAACACTGTTTTTTTTTCTTTCCATTCAGTCCTTCTCTTTGTGCTTGAAGGTGGTCAGTAGCTCTTGGACTCCTAATGAAGTATTTCGGGGCAGCAAACCAACTCCTGCTCGATGGCCAGGAAACTTCATCATCCTCACTCTGCCAGAGCTGGGGTGTGCTTGTGTCAAGCTGCCTGGCCCCTCTGGGTCATAAAGCTGTAGTGCAGCCCACTGCCCCTTTGCTGCCTGTCCCCCACCCCACAGTGACACCTCTCACCTTCCTGAACGTGAGCGTGTAAATTAAATGGCTGCGTTCACCTCGCTGATGCGGCATGGAGAATTTCTCTGCCATTGTGTGGGAACCTCCCCTGTGGTTTCACTTCCAAGTGTCTTTGGCTGCAAGCATCTCAGCTACACATAAAGCCTCAGTGTCCTTGTCCTTCCTTATGTTTCATTTTTAATGTGGAGCACTTTGCTTTTAGGCACCGGCTCGGATGGTTGAAGGTCACCAAGCTGTGGCAACCTGCATTTTTGTGCTGGAATACATTATAAGGATACTTCGACATCTGGGCAAATTATATTGGAATTTTGGTTCTGCAGTGCAGTTAAAGCATTTAGTGATCAGTGTAGACTATTTAATGTTTTTTCATAATGAAAATAATGGAGCAGTTCTGCTAGTCTGGGACTGGAGCATGGGGGAGAAATTTAAGTCTATTGGTGTTTTGGCCTTGACTATGCAGAAGTTTGACCAAAGAACATTGCACTATTGAAAATTTCATCATACTCATACGGGCTTGAATGCTAATAAGGAAACAGTAAATGGCAAGATGATAAAAGATAATGTTACTGCCTAGTAACAGTAATTTGCTTTAGGGAAGGAGAAAAACAGTGGCATAGAAAATTGCACGCTTGCTTTCAGCGCTGAAAGTTGCATGTGTTGAGCATTTTTCACACAATGTGCTTGACACATGCTGAACGCTTATTTTAGGGGTGTTACGTGCCTTTAGCTTCAGTTCTGATCTACCTACAAACCTTATTTTGGAAATAACCATTTAAGGGTATTTTTCCCTGCTGGTTTGTTTTTCAGAAGGACATAACCACTTTCATCATGTTAAGCAAAATAATAACAATAATAATCCTGAAACGAGATCATGCAATGAAGGCCTAGCAGAAAACCACAGGGATGTGGAGCAGAACCAGTCCCTTTTCCAGCAGTAATATCCAGGTTTCCCCCATTGCATCAGATTTTATAAATAGGGATACCTGTACCTTGGAGCACATCTTTTGGGTTTGCTTCACTGAAGACTCAACACGAGTCAGAATAAGATCTACCAGCATGCTGTTACATTTACCCCCTCCTCTGTCTTCAGCTTTCATTACCCAAAGGCCCGTGTGAGACACGGTGTTGTGTTTTGTAGGAGGCATTGCAGTTTTGTACTATGCTTCATTGCAAACCAGAACAAGATCAAAAATTTGCAAGGAGGTTTATTTTTTAGGGAAAAAATGGAGTTCAGCAATTTTTGAGGCACTGTAGACTTTAAAATTGTGTACGTATTTTATGCAATTTTCCCAAGCTGTTGAGAAAGGATTGAAGTGTTCTTTTCCAAAACAAGCTAAAATAAAATGCATTGGCCAGAGTTTTAAGATGCAAGACCTCCACCTTCCTGTAGAAACTCTGGGTTTGGATGAAATCCAGCAGAAAGCCCTGCTGCACTGCTGCTTCCCACCATGGCCAGTCGCTGTGTTTCAGTTATTTGGCAAGCCCAAGGAATTACCTCCAGAGGTGACGTGGGGTTCGGGTGTGTATTTTTGGACATGCTTTCTGGGAGCTAGTGGGTTTAAAGGGTTTAAATCCCCAAGATCGGTGTACTTCTGCAGTGTGATAAGAATGTGCTAGAAAAGAACTCTGTTGCATCACTGAGCTGCTCTTTTTTGCCCTTCCACTTGCATTGTATTTGGTCTGGAGCCCCGCTGGGGACTGCTCTGTAGCACAGAGAGCTGCGCCAGTGACAGAGGAGCTTTATGGCACCTCGGCCACAAACTTTGCAGATGCTTACAGACAGCTGTAGCATAAAGCTCATCTGATGGCTGCAGCTTGAACGGAAGCACAGAGGGTAGCAAGGTCTGATCCTCATTCTTCCTTCAGCATTGGAGGAGATGGGTTGCAAAGCCAGGTGTGCTGCTCTTCCAGAGAGATACATGTATACATCGACATACAGGTATGCTCACACATACATGTACATGTGCCCCAAAGAAGTTCTTCAGTGCTCTTATTTGAGTGGAAACTCATTCCTTCTTCCTGCTTTGCTGGGTGAGTGGAAATGGCTCTCCTGTATTGTCACGGAAAGTCTGTGTCCACCCAGTGATGGGGAGAAGGAAACCCTTGTCTAAAAGACTTGGTTTTTCTCTTGCCCAGGAATCTTACTAATTTTTGTGAGCCTGTGTGCGGGCTGATGCGTGAGGAAGAAATACCCCTTGGGCAATAATTAGTGACTGATATTTATGGAACGTTTATTTTGGCTTTTTGCTTTGTGTGGCCTCATCTTCAAAGAGGAGCGAGCTGTTGCTCCTCCTCTTGTCCTGCTGTCATTGTGTGATGCTATTGCTTTCTCGCCCTTCCAGACGGTGCTGCCGCCCACCCACACTTCAGATACTGCGTGTAAGAGCTCAGGCACTTGAGCACTGGGAAGACTCGCAGCCGGGAAGCCAGCAGTCGGGTGCGAGGTGCTCACACAGTAACTGCAAGCAGCAGAAAGGCTTCGCCTGTGCCCAGGAAGCACTGAGCACCTTGTGGCTACTTGGTGGGACTGTCATTTGTCACCTTTTGGCACTTCCCACCCACCCGCCTGCCTCCACGCAGAGAGGGTGAGGATGTCAGGCCTCATTTCTAGAGCTTCTCTCACTTTTCCTAAAAATACGCATTTCTCACTTTGGCCTCTGCATGCTGCAGAGCTGCATCTTTGCTGGTGGCTGATTTACAGGCATACCCACACTGCACACTACGGTGTTGGTGTGCACAGGTATGCTAATTCCGCTTAAAATTGTTGTCAGTTCCTTTCTTGCTGAAATTCTCGAGTTGCTGATGTGTTTTGTTCACTGATAGAATTTGGTGTAGTGCTTTGGGCTGTGCTATGTGGGAGGTGAGCATTACCCCTCCCAGTCCTTAAATCCTGCTGAACCTAGGATTTCTGCAGAAAGTCCTGTCTTTCTGGAGAACATACGCTCTTTTCAAGTGTCACGTCGCCATGTGAAAATTTGGGATGTTCCAAGGAAAACAAGGTTTCCAAGGCTTGGAAGTGAGGACAGAGCTACTTCAGTATGTGTTAGGAAGCTGAGGTATGTGTGAGTGCTCACAGACACATGCTCTTGGCAGAAACTTGACGAGGGCTCCCTGGAGAAACCCAGCGGAGGTTCCTTGGCTCTTGTCAACCTCCTGCGTCCCGGCAGTGCTGCCTCTCTCCAGCCCTGCGTGCTGGGAGCACCCGCTGGGCAGGCTCCGGCGTGCAATGTGACATGGCATGCATTTTCATCAGCTGTGCCGCTGCGGAGCCGCTTAAAATGGCTTTAGGGAAACGAAGAAGCTGTGTAAAACACGTTCCGTGTTCCAGATAGTGCCGTCTGCTTGAAACGTTCCCACTTTGGGAGACTGCCTGCCTAATTTTGGGGTGAGCAAATGTGATTTTGTGAAGTTTGTTTTTGCTGATGCTTTCCCATTGATTTTCCAGCAGAGTCCCCCCCCACCCTATCCCCTTCTCCCAAGGGAAGTCTGTGGGCAAATAGCCCCCAGGCATGTGTATCTAGGGCTGGCAGATGAGCAGCAGGGCTTGGTTTTGGGGATGTTTACTTCCACCTGCAATGAATACATTTGTTCACCAAGGAAATCAAATAAAGCGAAGAAGCCATAGAATGGCATCTAAATATAGAGAGCATCTGCAGAGAGAGAGAAATCAAATCCCCTACCCATACAGTAATCAAGTATTTGCACAGAAATATATCACTTTAGCAATTCTGTTTGTCTGCACTGTGCCAAGCAGTAGCACAGTGCTGTATGTTTGAGGCAGATTAAAAAACAGAAAAATTAAGCTCCTTATATGAACTAGGTGAAGTGTTTATCCTTGGGAAATCCAGAGAAAGCCTTCAGAAATGTTGATCTTATTCTGACACCAATTCTTTTGGCTTAGAGTAGAAACAATAGCTTTGTGGTTACTTAGAAATAAACAACCAAATAAAAAACCCTCCAGGAAAAGGTTGGTCTTTATAATAAGAACTAGTAATCATTTTTGCAGCTTGGCACACATTCTCATGTGATGCTTTTAAAAGAAATACTAAAAAAAAAAAGAAAAAAAAGCAGTATCTTCATGTCTTTGATGGCCTCACAAGCAAAGAGCCTTCTGTGGCTTATGAACACCAGCGCTGTGTGGAAGGGCAGAGATTGCCTTCCTCGTTACAGTGTTCCTGTTGTCCATTTGAACGACTGACAAAATACCATGAGAAGCATGACTTTTTGAAAAGCAGGTGGAGATGGGAGCTTGCAAACTAGTTAGCTCAAGGTCTGGGTGCTGTGTTTGCTGTCAGTGACTGGCTGATGTAGGCTCTACAGGCATCGTGTTTCTGAGGTGCTCAGGGGTTTCTGGCCCCAGCTGGCGTCTTGTGCACATCTCAGAGGTCCTAGGAGCCTTCTTCCCACCAGGGTTTTTGAAACCATCTGGATTTCTAGTTCATGATGGGTTTGCAGCTGAAGGCATCTCAGTTCTTAGGGTGCTTAAGGAAGGGGAACCTACGAGGGACTAGACACGGAGGTCAAATATAAATCTGTATTAATTTTTTCCAGGTTATGAGGAAAACCTGTTTTTCTTCCCTTTTCACCCTAGAGGAGAGCAGAAACCAAAGTACATCATACAGGAGCAGGTTGCTTTTCTTGGTGGAAGGAGAAGGGTCTGGGTGAAGGGGGAGGGTTCTCTTTCCTCTGAGCTGTTGGGGTGAGGCTGTAGCAAGACCGCTCTCCTCCTGTGCAGGGCTCACCTGCTTTTCTTTTCTGTAGTATTTACTGCCTGCCCTCTGACTTCCCCCCTGGATTTGCCATCCCCTTCTGGACCTGCCCACTTGTTCCTTTAAATCCAAGGCAATCAACAACAGCAAGCTTTGCTCCGTCCTTACTGCCAAAAAGAACGGCTGTTGCAGATGTTTCCTCACGATGTGTAATCTGCATAAAAGTACCTCTGTTTCTTTCATCTCTGCTTTGGTTTTAGTAGTATCTTAGTGCTGCTGTGCCTATGCTGAAGGAAGCTGCTGTCATCTCCGTGTGTCTGTCCTGCCTCTGTCGATAACGCTCCTCCCAGCCTGCGTGCAGGAGTTGTTTGCAGTCATTCTGGTCCATGAACATAAGGCAATGAGACAGCTGAAGCGACACGCTTCATTAGCAGCTGGTATTTGTTGATCCCTCAGAAGCCATTCTCTAAAGAGTTTTGCACTGTTTTATTCTTGTCAGCAAAAAAGCATGGGGAGAAAACCTTTTTTACTCGGATGGTTTCCACTGGTTTGTCTCCATTCAGGTTAATTAGCTGGGTGAGAGGGCAGGTTTTGGAAAATCACCTCTAAAGTAGAACATGGCTTGGTTTTGTCCACTGTGCACCCCTGAGAAGGCGTACCTGTCTCTCTGAGCCAGGGTTTGCATCAGATGTGCAAGAGTCCTCCAGATGGTTTGGACATCCCCGTTACTTACTAGGATATCACATGTTCCTCATGCCTGGGGATACAACCTTGTGGCTGTAAACCTCTCTTTTGGTGTCTACCTTTTACGACATTTCCCTGTTCCCTAAAAAATTGGTGTCATTTCAAAGGCTGGCCAGAATGTCCCATCTCCTTCCCTGCTGCCTTTCGCCATGCCCTGTGGTTGCTTTTGGGAACAGGAATTCAATATAAAACAAGCTATCAAAATTTCTGTTGTGTATTGTGCAAAGTGCATTTTCTGTAACAAAAGTCACAGCTTTTACCCTGTCTTCCTTTTTCATGAGCATGTGGGTAGCAAGAGTGGCAGAAATCTGTCATTATGTCACTCTTTCTGACCTCCTAGATCCAGCACTGGCAAATGTTTTTCCATTTCTGCTGCTTTGCTCCTGTTCTTAAGTATTTTACACAGGAATATTACATCCTTAGCTTCTGTCTGAAGGTTAAGAAAAATAAACCCTAAGAGGAGCGTGAGGAGAATTCACTTCTCGTGCTACAAAATAGCTTTGTAGTTCTGCCATTGCCTTTCTGAAAACTGAAGAGGTGACATGTCTGGGGCCAGCAATGGCAATTCAGACCAAGCCCACGGCCGGAGCAGCAGGAAACATCACTTTTGTCGAGGGCACACAGAGCAGATGTCCACTGAAGGAGTGCAACATCAGTCGTTTGCCATGGGCCCCTGAAATCCAAGGAATCGTCCTCATTTCTATCGGGTGAGGTTTGTGCCGATACGACTGCAACCTGCTTCTCGAGTGTTGCTTTTTTACTTGTCTAAGATTGATGTTTAGCAAAGCAAAGCAAATGGAGTGAAAAGTAGGTGAGACGTCCCCTCGAATGAAGTGGTTTTGACGTTAACGTTTGTGGGCTATTTTTCTTGCTGCATCTATTCACGTTTCATTTGATAGATTATTTCTATTCTCAATGTTCAGATTTCTTTATTTAAAATATGTTCTTGTAAACTTCAAATATATGTGCCAGACAGGCGTTGGAATGTATTTTTACAAGAAGTAGGCTAAAAATGAATTCAGATATGGTAGTCATAAAAAGAAATTGCCAGGTTGGATTACAAATGAATTAGGAATATATAATTTATTAATGGGCTGAATCAGCAGCATCTGTGTGCAATATATTCTTCAGCAGCATTTTGGCTATATACTCGTATAAAATCATATATACATCCATACTATAGCCACATAAGTGCAGGTGCAGCTTTTCAAGTTAACTGCTATACAAAATTATTGTAGTTATTTATGCATTAACTACCTAATGCAACCATATAGTTATTTGATCCTCTTGACAAAGGAAAATGCTCTTTGTGTAATCATCTGGAGATGGTAGCATATGGCATTTTCTGTTCCTTTCAGATAAATGGATCATCCCCTTATTTCTGCAGGAGCTTTTGTCATAGGTGCTGTGTAGCATGGAAAAAACAAACCCAGTCAGCTCAGATCCTTTTATTTTACAGAGCTGATTTCCTGAAGTGTCAGTGCAAAGATTTTTCTTCTTTTCATCTGTTCTCTTGAAAAACTGTGGTAGCTAAACCTTTGTCTTCTTTTCTTTTTGCCTGCAAATGAGCAACACTTTTTTTTTTTTTTTTTTTTTTTTTTTTTTT
>CM021702.1:845981-957166 GCA_011074415.1 Stictonetta naevosa
TTTTTTTTTTTTTTTTTTTTTTTTTTTTTTACTGTCTGGATTTCTTTCCCTGCACTTGTAGACAAAGAACCAAGAAGAAAACAGATCTTGGTAAGAATTCAATCCAAAATTTATCTACAGTACATAAATTGTTGCAAGATCAAATCCTCTCCATACCTATAAAAAACAACCAGCAAACAAAAAGAGATGTTACTATAGGGTCCTTTTGTATTTTTAGGAATGTTCCTGGCAAATTTTCTGATACAGAGAATTGTCTTTTATTTCATAGTTTCAAATTAGGAAATACATTTTACTTGCGTCTTAGCAAATTCAGTGTCAAAATGGTACAAAAATGTGAAGAGAACTGCACGTGATCACAGCTTTTGGTGTGTTGTAGGTTTTAATTCAGAGTAATGCATGCTTTTGATTCAACAGATACACAATGAAAGCTGTAAAAAGCTTTTCTAGTAAATGTTTTTCAACAAATACTTGAAGATCAGAAATACCCATCTTACTTCTAGCTGTGTGTAATTGTAACCTAACTAGGCAAAGTTGAGAAATTTGATGTGTTTCCAATATTCTCTCTAATTAAATCGATAGGATGAACCATCTTTCTTTTTCTCATGAGCATAAGCTGGACAAAACAGGAACAATTAACCAGAAGGCCAGAAATATTAATTAGATACTGTGGGGCAAGCTGATCCAACTCGTGTCCAGAGGGAAGAAGACACCAACAGGGTCTGTGAGTGGTTATCAGTAGCTTCTTGTGGCCGTATTTCTCCTGCTGCCCTGATGTTTTGTATGTGCTCTTGCGGAAGCCACGGTGATGATTTAGTGACATGTTTGTATTGAAAAGCATCAGCCCCGCAGTGTCAGTTTACTACTTTTTGACGGATTTGATTGTTTTTTTTTTTTTTTCTTTCAGTACCAAGAGACTACCAGGAAGCAGTAGGATTCGTGGTGGGCACCCCCAAGTCTTGCAGAAACCTTGTGCCTGCTCTGCCCATGTACAGCTGTGCTCTCTCCATCACCAGTAGCTCGCATGTCACGCTCCCAAAATGCATTTAGTTATTTTAAAAGCACCATAAGTCAATTTCTAATAGGTCAGATGGTTTTTAACTCGAGCAGTTAAAGCTGCTGATGAGGCTTTTCTCCTCTGATGCAGCAAGCAGGGGCTGCTTGCTGTACCCAGCAAGAAGGTAACGTGATCAGCAAATGCAGCCTCTGGAAAACTTTGGTTTTGGGGGAGATTTTGTTGTTTGTTCACTTTGCTCCACCTCTGTTTTCACCCAGTATAATTTGAAAACATCATGAGGAAGGACTCTGGCACTTGTGGTTAAAGCAGAGTGTAAATTTGTAGTAGATCGTTGCGGCCCTTTGAAAATTCCCCAGTGATTTGTTCTTAAATCAGAGCTGTTCTATGAGTTAAAAAAGAGGTAAAATCCAAACGTGCTAACAGGGTTGATATGTTGCTAACAGAAAGGATGGATTTTTGGTGAGATCTCATTTTCCAAACTCTCTCATAGCAGTTGCTTTCTTCCTGATATCACAGGGAGAAGGGAGTGTTGGTTTCGGCTGCACTCCAAGTGTTGTTCCTGGGACAACTTTTCTTTTCCTCTAACAGGGTGCAGTATTGCCTGCTGTGTTTTGGTAAATGAGTAAAAACTGCTCTCATTAGCAATATAATCTACTGTCAGTATCTGATGGGTTTTGCATGTAATCCCTGCTGCTGTTGGCCGTAGGTGTTGGTGTGAGCAAGTCCCAGTCAAGGTCGCATAGTGCTGCCATGCTGGGACACCGAGCATTTCTTGGCTATAAAAACCATCATGTTTTTCCCTGTGCAACTCATCAGGCGCAGATGGAAAATTTTCTTGTTACATGAAGCTTGATAAAGCTGTTGTTGCAGTTATTTCAAGGGCATCAACCCACCGTACAATAAATAATTTGGACTAATCAGGACGTTTTTCACACGAAGATAGTTAGGTTACACAATTATTTTTGCAACAGGAGAATTCCAAGTGATGTAAAGTAAGAGCTTGTATTGTTTTGTTACTGTTTAAATGTTCTCTTTATAGAAGGTAGACAGCATCACATTTTGGATTCTTTGCTTTGAGTCACTTTGCTTCCATAGCGTAGTATATCCGGAAACAAACCTCAAACATTTGGTATAATTTTAGTAGGCTATTAAGCATTGTGTATTTAAAATAGCATGAATTGAAATTATCAAATTAAAACACTTTTTCATACAGACCTTATCATTAAAATAAAGGCTTCTACTTTGTTTTCCTGATGAAAATTAAAGCTTTCACTTTTTTCTTTTGATCTGGAATTCAATTTCTCCTAGATTTTTTTTCAGCATATTACATTTTATTCCCCACTCAACTCTGTATGAAGACTTGGGTCTGCCTTTCTAGAATATTAAAATAGTGTCCTGGGGGAGAAATCTTGAATTTGGGGGCTTTAGCTGGGTCTTGGCTATTGCTGAAAACATCTAAGTGTGTTTCAGGTAAGGGAGGTGTGATGTTGCATGAAGATTCTGATTTTTAATAAAATGATGTCAAGATGAAGCTGAGCTGGCTGTATGCCCGTTGTTGTTGTTGTTTTGGGGGGGATTGTATACTTTGCAAGTGTCAGGGACAGGGTACAATATCTTGAATAACTCTTCTCAGTTTAGCTAGGAATTAAACATTTAATGGCACTGATACGTCTCAGCAGAAGTCGCAGAATCATTAAGGTTAATCATTACGTCCACACACCACTTGGAACCCAAGGAGCCCCATTCCCTTACCAGTTGCTTTCTTCATTGTTTATTTATTAACAGCATTCATTAAGCTCTCTGTTTGCAGAAGTGACTGAGTGGTGTGCATTGATGGGTCTGAATACTCCTTTAAGCAGTGCCCGACGGAAAAAGCTGGCTTGTGGATCCCTGAGTTGAAGCGTGGGAGCTGGAATTTGATAGGAACTGTTTGGTAGAGCTTTCTGTGGTGTGTTTTAGGATGTAATATAAACGTTTCCGAATTAAACTAATCATAACTTCCCAATGAACCCTGACGGTGTGAATAACTGATGCAGCCAGCTTCTCCGGGAGAAAATGAGAGCATTACTTTGGAGCAACGGATGCACGTGACCCGAAAGAGAACATGTTCCTTTCCAGTTGTGTAAATAACAGGTACCAAAGCCCCCCTTCCTTTCGTTTTTCATGGCTGGAGCTTGGCAACTGAATCTTCCTAGGGGCTTTGTGGCTGGACCCTATGAGGACCAACATATCTGAATGCTCTGAGAAGAGAGAGAGACAGGAGTGAATTCGTGACGGCTCCTTGTGGCCGCTAATGTAGGTTTCATCTCCATTGAGCATCAGTGGTGTTCTTCTGGGTAATTTGCTGCCATTACACATCTCGGTGCAGCGCGGTGCCCTCTACTCGAGCTGCTGTTTGCATTTAGCAGGGGATCTGGGTTGTAGAGGAGAAACGTGCTGTGTCCTGTCTGGAGGGGATTGACGTGTCCCCCTAAGAGCTCCAGGAAAACAAAAAGTCAGTGTTCCCTTGCCTCCCAGCGCAGCTGGGCAGGGTGCAGTTTCAGAACAGTGCTGAATCCAACAAGTGTCAGACCTGGGGCGAAGCCGAGCTGTCTGAATTGTGACAGCAGCGGGGTTTCTTAATAAAGCATAGCGGTAGAGCAGGAAGCCAAATGTTCTTGTTCTAATATTTCTTTTTAAACAAAACTGTTCTTCATCTCCATGCTGTTCAGAGCTGGTGTTTGGTGGAGCATTACGGGACAGTGTCTGTTGCCAGTTTATTGTTGCCATCTGCAAAAAATTAAAAACAAAATAAAACCAAAAACATGAATTTGTGCCTGTGCAGGAGAGGTGAAATCTTGTGCAAGCAACAGATTTTGCAGTTTCACTTGTTCTTTTTTTAAAGAATTAATTGGAAGTCACAATCTTTGCTGAGAGCTGAAACATGATTTGGTTCTAATTATGATTTCCCCCTTCATTTTGCTGTTTAACGGCCTTCGCTGTTTTTACCCATTACTGTTAAGTGGCTTTGAAACACGTCTTTCCCACCTTCATTTACAAAGATCATTTTGCTCAACTAGTAAGGTGTCTGTGATTTATTTGTAACAGCCTATAATTCCGTGGGCACAATTTGTATCATCACTGTGTTTTTCTGACATTACTCTTTCTGGCTATTCTGTAGCAGCTTTTTGATGGAAACAGGCATAAAATACAAATACTCTTGTCTACGCATTTTCTTAAATCATCTGAGGAAGCACAAAAGCCTTTTGCCCCAAATCTGATTCTTAGCTACTGTTTTGAAGCATTTTGTGTTTCGCTGTGCTTTCCCAAACCTTCCACTTCCACCTAGATTCACCCCATTCTTCCTGATTTTCTTCTGGAAGCATTCATGCAAGCACTTGACATTAAAAAAAAAAAAAAAAAAAAAAAAAAAAGGATTACAGCTTTGTAGGTAGTAACACATAGCAACTGTTTCCAGATTGTTTGATACGACCAAAGCACTGCTGTTAATTTTAGTCCAAGTATGTTCTTTGTTAACTACTTTCTTTCTGCTAGGGAGCATAGAAAGTGTTAGCTTATTGCAAAACAGTAATTTTAAATTACCTCTCAAAGGTAATGCTACTGAGGACAATCTGTGCTGGTCCTGCACCTGTTTGAGCCCACCAGTCATGACATTACTCAGTTACACTGCTGTGCTTGAGGTTAGGGTCCAGCGCTGACTTATACTCAGGGAGCAGAACTGAAAATTAGATGTTGGCTCCTACCACAGCTTGTCTTCAGCTGGTCAGATACAGAGAGGCATTTTTCATCCCACTGGGTCCTGAAAACACACTAAAACATGTAGCTTTTGGTCGGCGTCTTCATGGAGCACTGAAGCACCTAAGAGTTTAACTGGTGTCTTCCCTTGAAATTTCTCTTGCCATGCACCAAACGCTGTGATATCCACTCAAGTTACTCTCATTGCAGCTTAAAGTCTGTCCACAGCGAGCCGGGAGTTTGGTGCCAGTTTGCTTTTCAGACAGGAGAGATCAATGAAGGTTCTTTGTGGTACAGCTCGGTGAGCTCAGCTCTCCAAGGTGAGCATCTCATTAATATCCACGTCTGGAATGTGCTAGGAGCCGGCGTGCTCGTCTCACTGGCTGGTCACAGCCTCGCCATGTCCATGCAAGAGCACTGAAGGCTTTTGCTGCTGGTTCCTACTGATGCATTTCCATCTCGAATACACATAAGGAAAAGAAATCAGATAGCTTTCTCTTCCGGCATATTTGGCAATTGTCGATGCAAACTGTTAATCCAGTTCTGCAGACAGGAATAGCTGGAGCAACTTTTTACTTCCTTGGATGTGAGAAAAGTAAGAAACTTTTCCCAAAGAGGACTGGGGTGTTTTGGGTTCATGCCACAGGGACATCCATCCTCAGGAGGTCCTGCTGATTTTCGTTGTAGGTGATTGCTGCAGCCCCCGGGGATGTGGAAGGGGTTCAGCTGCAAAGTCCTGCAGCAGCTGTGGTGTTGAGATGTGTTTTGGCTGCTCGCCCCCACCTTTGCTCACGAAGGCTTTTGGCAGCCTCTTGGAAAACCTGAAGAAAAACCCGACTGAGTTACTGCGAAATAAACAAAGCAAATTTCAGAATCGCCCTTTAGTCCTATTTGTTTTTATTATCAAGCTCATTTAGGGATATACGTAACAAAGCAGCAAAGCTTATACAAGCCAGTTTCTAAAAAAACCAACAACCCACACCTCCTGGAAAGCTTTCACATTTATGTGAGTGTTTCAGTGTAGGTGGAAGAAGGTCTGGACTTAAATATGTAATTAGTTAAAGAAGAAAAATGATTATTTCTGGTAAGAGGTACACAGCGGGCTTGTTATTTCAAGGTGTCTTTATTTGAGAAGCTAATGAAGCTAATGTTGCTTTTAAAGTGAATGCAATGATCAGTTTAATTGACAAAGGATTTTTTTCCATCTGCTCTTCAAAAGGAGCAAGTGTGGTTTGGGGCAGGAAAATGGCAGTGTTGGCAGTGGCTTGGTTTGTATATAGCCTCTGCAGCATTGTCCTGGGTTTGACGTGGAGCATGAATGTCTTGTATAAGTGGGGACATCGTATTCGTGCTTCTTTCCTTTATTCCCCATCCATGAGAGGCTGCGTGATGCTAGAAAACACTTTGCATTTGCATGAAGAGGACTCGTGGTTTCTGGATGTGGCAGGGTCTCCCCAGCAAAGGCGAGGAAGCTGTGCTGCTGGTGAGGGTGAGGTTTGAGCATCTCTATCCCAACAGCATCAGCTTGCTTTGCTGGCTGTGCCGATGGTTTTCTGGTACAATAGCCGAGATTGGATGTGACTGGTAACCTAATGTGATGCAACCTTGCAAGAATTATACCATACGTGGGTGCTGTGGAGGTAAGTCATGCAAAACTCTCTGAAAGGAGCACGGACAAAAAACTCTTGTGCCTTCTCAGCTGCACCAAGCAATTGCTGCAGAGCTTTGCCACTGCCACAGCTCCTGCTCTAGCTCTGCCTCCCAGGTGCACTTCAGCACCATGGGCTTCATATCCACACGTAAATCCATCCAAGGCATACAGCACTCCCTGCTCCTCATGGTCCTCCCCTGGCTTCAGGTGGCTGGCCCTGAGTGATTAAATCCATCTGCTCCCAAGCACTCAGTGCAAACCAGGGAGCAGTAATGGAGTAAATGTGTCCGGGACTCCTGAGCTGTGAATGTTGGGGAGTGGGTTGTAAAGTGCCTGGGAGATGCACGGACAGAAGGTTGCGATCCCAGAGTGGCCTCTGTAGAAGGGGTTGGTTTATTTGTTTCATAAGCTGTCGTAAGTTAACACGCAGGAGAATAGCAGAAGAAGACACATAAAGACATCTCAAGGCAATGGTTTAGATGGAGTTGTTGCAGGCAGTCTTTAAGTTGCTTCACAGCCTGAAATACGATGTCCCAGCAAGGCAAAATAGTATTTTTAGAGTTTTCCAAATGTTCAGTATCAGGAAAATAACTTTTTTTTTTTTTTTTTTTTTTGTGTCTGTGAGAACAGAAATAATAGCAGCATGTGAAAAGCATTTAATGTGAAATTCTAGCTTGAAGCACAGCAGAGTCCTGCTCAAAAATGCAGGCATTTTTAGCTATTTTGCTTCATTTGTTTAAAAAGCCTTCAGACAGTGAAGCTTCCCTTCGGGAAAGATTTTCCATTTTGGAAAGATTTTCCCTTCCTTCTTCATAACAAACATGTCACTTTGGGATGGTTTGCCCTGGGGTAGTGATGGCCAACTTCTTGGCAGCGCTGAAAGGCTTTTGGTGCAGTGTGGTGTTGAGAAGAGGAGCAGAAGTTTGGTGGAGAAGTTTTGATTTAACAAACACGTGCTCATCTGAAATGCAATAGGGAGCACCTGGTGATACAGCTGTGCCCTCTGAAATGGCATCATGGTCTGTAATGGAGCTGCTCTGGCAGGTCCATTGTTAAGATGACTGAGTAATTAGGTCTTTAAAATACGTCTAGGTCTTCTGGATCTTCTTTCCAAAGCTGTGTGTTTGGGGTAATTCAGTTGTTCTGGCCTTTCTGGCCACGGGGAAGTGCATTATGCCTGTGCGTGGATGTCTGGAAGCCAAGGTGAGTGTCTGCAGTCTGCAACTTCAGTTACATGGGCTTTGATTAGCAGTGCTGCTTGGGGAGGGCTTTTTTTCCTGCACGTATCTTCAGGAGGAAATGGGGCGAGTTTTAATGTGTGTGGAAGACTTTCTCACACTTCCTTGGGCACCTGTGGCTGATGAAGGCATTTCTACGGCGGTGTCCGCTGCTGGTGACCGTATTTAGTCCCTAAAAGTACAAATGGAGTAGGAAATGTTGAACAGCTTTAGCAATTACCAGTTCTGAACCAGCCAAGAAATGTGAGTTAACACCATCTATATTTCAAAAACTGGCAGGGGACCTTTAGTGAGGCTCTCCTCTAATCCTGCGAGCAGTTCTTCCCAGCAGTGCTGCTGGTGCCCAGCTGCTGCAGGGCCAAACTCGAAGGGACAAAAGCAGTTTGCTGATTTACAAATGCTATGCCCTGCAAAGCATGGGGTGCTGGGACAGCGCCATCTCCTTGGCTCATGTGACGAGTTGTGCCTGTTGGGTTTGCTGCGTAGCAGCTGGCGTACACACGAGTTGTACCGGCGGTGGGAAATGCCAGTGCTCTCTGCCATAAAACATCCTACTGGGCTGTCCGGGTTATTTGTCACATTAGCAAAACACGTCATAGCAAACTGATTTCAGCAGAAAAAGCTAGAGCTGAAGTTACGTGAGGCTCAGCAGCACCAGGGAATCTGGCTTTGCTTCTCCACCTCTCCTTCTGAGCAGCGCTTGATGCAAAAGGCAGGTTGTCGCAGGCATTGATGTTAGCTGGA
Source organism: Stictonetta naevosa (assembly GCA_011074415.1). Taxonomy (NCBI): domain Eukaryota; kingdom Metazoa; phylum Chordata; class Aves; order Anseriformes; family Anatidae; genus Stictonetta; species Stictonetta naevosa. The sequence continues at coordinate 854,365 of CM021702.1, forward strand.
TCTTTTTATGGTAATGTCCAGGCTTCCCACTGTCTATTTATCTAAAATATGGTCTAAAGGCAAGGAGAAGAGACTGTCTATTTCTTATCAAGAGGGTGGGTTTGGATATCTTCGTTTCCCAAACCTTCAGCATGGCTGATTTAATGCCTTGCCAGCACTGCTGGAGGACGGCAGGAGAGATATAAGGGGAAAAAATGAATTTTTAATGGCACTTATGCTCTGGGAGATGCATTGCAAGTGTCATTGTTCTTTTCTCCTTTCCTGTCACTCTTGGCCTCCATAAGAATCCAATTTTTTGTGGATGGGGCAGGACAGATGAGTTGTTATCCCTCTCAGGCCCGCACTGACGAGACTGTCTCAGACCAAATGCAGTCCTAGGTGCAGGTGGCACGTGCCGGCAGTGTGAGCATCATGGAGGAGCTCCAAGGTCTCACATTCTTGTTCTTTTAGAAGTTGTGTTATCAAAGAGAATCATTTTCTGTTGTTTGTGTTATACCTGTCACTTGATCTCTTTGCTTTCTAAGGAAGGTGTCTTGTCACTGCGTGCAGGGAACATCAAAGCTTGGGACTGACACTCGCCAGCCAAGCCCAGTGGTATTGTAGTCAAGTTTTCCCCCCAGTGTGACTTCTCCTCTCCTTCTTCAAAGAGCAAATGGATGCCCTCCATCGCAATTAATTTCATTTTAGATCAGAACTAAGAAAGAGTAATTACAGTGCCTTTTGATGAAGCCTGGAGTGTTTGCTTCCTCTGGCTGACTAAGGGTTAGGCATTGCAATGAAACAGTGGCTGGAGACAGGTGAAAACTCCCTGATGCAATCAAAAAAATATGATAGGCCTTCATTTCACCTTCTCTAGCATACGTGTCTAGCAAGTCCAAGTCCTTTGCACTGGGAGTAATTTCCAACAGCGATACAGAGGTTTTGGAAGAAGCCTGGCACATCACAAGTATCTGTACGAAACTGTATGCAGTACTGCAGTACTGTTCTCATGGGATTCACAGGGGTTAAATGCCTGGCCCTTACAGTTACGGGAGTGCCCTGTAAATTGTGTGGCTTGTGTGACTTAGTCTCCAATTTCATTGACCTAAGGTGATGAGGCTGCAGCTGGAGCTGGCAGCCACAGGCAGCCTGGTGTGTCTGAGGTGTGGTGGGAGGACGGGCAGGGGACTGCTGCCTGCGGCGTCAGCACAGCAAAGCTGGAGGCTCCTTTCAGCACTGCAATGCCAGGAGCAATGCCTGATAATTATGGAAGTGGTTTACCCTCGCACGTACCCCATACACAATGAGAGCGCCACCTTGCACAGAAGGACCTGAGGGGATTGTTGGAAGCTCCTTCGCATGCCCCTGGGGAAAGCACTGGGTGAAATGCTAAGGGTTGTAGAAGTTACTGCATACCTTTCAAGGAGGAAGGAAGGTGTTTTCTTTATGTGCTGGGTAATCTACAGAAAGCTTGTGAAGGCCCTATATATCCCCAGGGAGCCACAAGGACAGGTACAGCTGTCCAACGACCTGGTGGAATAAATCAAAGGGAGTGTCCTAGAAGAGATCTGAAAAGGGAAGAGGTGGCTTGGGTGATGCTGAGCTTTTATGTGAGCATTTGGAGAATTGAAAAAGTAGGTATCTAACACTCAGAATAAATAATTCTATGAAGTGCTGTCTTTCAACACACTTGATGACAGTTTTCTCTTCCATTTAACTTCTGAAGTGCTTTTCTGTGGCGATTATCTGCACAGAGGGACAGTGAGCTGGTAACTCCTGCTGTGATGTACTGTTTTAGCCCACGTTTAAATTAATAGCAGCCTGTTCCTACACCCTAATTACATTTTAAACCATTATTAACATCCACCAATGAGAAACATCTCTTCAGCATTGAAGTGGGCTTAAATTGCTGCTGGACAGTTGGCTGGTTGCTAGAGGAGGAATTCTTTCTCATGCAAGATATGTTTTTGATATACTTTAAAATGTGACAATACACAGGCTTGAAAATTTGATATTTCATTTTGTTTTTCTTGCATATAGAATATTAACTTATAGCGAGTGTTTTGGTTGCTCTGGTTTTAGCAGTCAAGCAATTTTTTGACACAACCTGCTGGGACACTACTTTTTGTGCCAATTTCAACCACTATATTTCCTTTTGTAAACAGTTTGTAACCAGCGTGTGATAAATCAGGTATGGAAGAACCTGCCAGGTTTTAGTATCTTCTCCCATTTTCTGCTCAGAGGTGACTGATACACTTTTCTTTCCTTATTTTTCCCCTTTACTCTGCTGTCTCTCGGTGAATTACTATAACCCAATTTGGGGCTTTATTGAATCACAGCCTTTTAAGGAACTGGGTAAGCCAGGTGTTGAGACATACACTTTGGGTTGCATTGTAAAGCTTATAGATATCTTGGGGAAAAAGAGAGCTGAGCTGTGGTGAATAATGTTTTTGTTTGCTTTAGCAGCTAGTAAAACTGCATGGAAAACGATTTGGCAAAAGGGCACAGAGGGCATGGTTCCTAGCAAAAAAGAGTCTTTCTTGAATTCTTCCTCACCTGTTTTGATGCTAATATGAAATAGGATTCCTCCGTCCTCAGGAGATGTCCCAAACTTGCCTACTCCCTGGAGTATAACAGCTCCAATAAATGAGTCTCTGAATTTCAATGCTGATGCAGCGTGTTCTTCACCTCTGGGCTTCAGTGTCTGCCATCTGTCACTACGTTTTGCTCCGATTAGAGCTTCTCGTAAAGAAGAGGGGGAAAATGCACTAATGGAAAAAAAAAAAAAAACTTTTATTGTTATTGATCAAGTATATTAAGTCAGAAACAATTCAGAAGATACTGTATTGTTCACACAGGGGCAGCCTGATGCTGAGCACCTTGCAGCAAGACATCAGCCAGGTGAGAGAACGACTACAGAGCCTGATTGCTCATTAAGCCTTGCCCTAAAATGTTTTGTCACTGCTGGCCGGCCCTGCATTACAGGGGCAGAGAAGTGCCGATGGGGCAGCATGTGGGGCCAGCCCCGCTCCAGCAGCAGAGGTGGCATCGTCCATCTCATGGGTGCATGCACACATGCGTGCAATCGTCTTCTGGTGCCCGGGCGCCTTTTTTCTCTATAGCAAATTCCGGCCAGCGCTCCGATGCAGTTCCTCCCTTCGGCTGTTTCCCAGGCAACTGACATACAAACCAGTGAGAAACTGCAAAATGCCCCTCTGTGGAAGGCTGGAAGTAGCTCAGTGACCGGGACACAAGTGAGGATGCCGATGTGAGCAGTTGGGCAGGCAGGTGGGCTCCGCTGATGCACCCACATCCCTTTGGAAATCCCCTCTGGCCGCAGCGAGGGGTGGCGAGTGTGCACCTGCTCCTGTCTTCCCAGGCGAGTTTGCGAACCGCTGAGCTGGTTTCACTCGGCATGGGGAGCGTGCACGTGTGTGAGTCTGTTTAAGGTACAGGAAAAAAACAGTTCTGACCGCTAGAAGCTGGAGGTACAACATCTGGCAGTTGCCTCTTTGGAGCATGGCTCTTGTAAAGTGGCTAATGCAAACCTCTGTCAGCTGCTTATGGTGAGAGCAGTCTCACGAAGGAGCTCAGCCGCCATGCCCACGGTTTGGGAGGAGACATTTCTCTTTTCTCCCGTAGCCTTCTGCTGTCGCTGCAGCAAGGTGGCTGTGTCAGTTTTGGGATGTCAGCCGTGGCCCCAGTGGTGGCACCTCCCGTTTCCTCCACCAGGGTGTTACGTTAGCCTTATAGGTAAGGAAGAGACAGCTTTTCTTTTTGCGCTCACTTTTGTATTTTATTTTTATGATAGCAGTGGATGTTGGAAATAACTCTGTTGGCTTTGAAGGTAGCATTTCTGCCTCGAGCAAATTAAGCCTAATCTTCCCAGCACTCTGCCTTTGTCACAGGGTAAGAAGAGGCTCAAGGAGAAGAGGCTTGCTCAGATCCAACTGGGGCAAGGCATACTCCAACAGAGGTCCCAGAGGTGGATTGTAAGGACCTCTGCCAGCAAAGGTTTTTTTTGTTGTTTTTTTTTTTCCTTCTGATTTTCCTCAACAAAATCTGCTCCAGATGATGCTTAGCATTAGGGAAGGCAGTGAGGGAGACTACAGGCAGCAGGGTTTGATTTGCCTTTAAACAGGCAATCAAGCAATTTAAGTAGCCTCCTTGACAGTAATTTCATTGTTTTTTTTTTTTTGTCAGTCAAATCATATCCTGGTATCAAGAGTAGAAAGTGTTTTTGGAAAACTTTTACTCCTGTCTCCTCATTTTTAGAAGTTCTTTTACAATTTCTGCTGTAAACAGTAAACAAGGCTATTTTCCATGGTTTGGTAGTAGATGGTCTACTATTAGTATTAGCATTAATTAATAAGTTCTCTGTTACTTTTTGAGTCTGCTCTCCTAAGGAAATGAATGTCTAGCATCTTAGTTTTCCCAAAATTTCCCATCTAACCTCCAGTTAAACCTTCTGGTTTCCTTCAGCCTGCGTCCACTCACAAGCAGAGGAAGTTGTTTCATTTCCAGAAGAGGATGCATATTGGAGGGCAAGCCTCATTTTTATGACTTTTTCTTCTCCTTTTCAAATAAGAGTATGGAATAATGTATATGTATGCACTAAAAATACTCATATTGCATTTGTCCATCTTGAGCAGGACCTGCTCGCCTTCCCCATACCGCTGGGCACGGCAGTGCTGGGCACCAGCATCTGGGCATCCCTGGGTGCTGGCAGAGGCGTCACAGCTCGGGGTTACCATCCGGTTGCAGGTTTTAGTCCCTTCTTGTTCTCAGCAGCCACATGTCCCCACAGGGGCTCTTGGGTTTCATTAGCTTTCCCTGCAGAGCCAGCCGAGGAGGGTTGTGGTAGGCAGCATGGGGCCCTTGCGGGATTCTCCGTGAAGAAGAGCTCTCATAGGGATCTGGCATTTTGTTCAGCCTCACCTGCTGGTAAATTAGCACAAGCTTAAGTTGCAGGCGTTTGATTTGGGACATTAAGGAGGAGAAATGACTGGAGGAACTCAAGAGCCAACATGAGAACTGTTTTCTGTGGAGCAAGGAGGGGAATGCGAGTACTAGCTATTTTATTTGCTTAGTGCAAGTTTTTGATTTCCAATTTCACTTTAAGGATTCATTGGCATTTTCAACCAGCTTCTCTGGGCTTTGGATTCAGTTGCACTATCCAGCACACGGAGGGGTGGGCTTTCCTTTGGAAAGCTGCTATCAGCATCTGCCAAACCCTGCGCTGACATCCAACCACGAGGCCTTTGCTTGTTTGCGTCCTGGAAAAACTTGGCGTGGCTTAATAGCAGGGATTGGCATACTTATTTTCAGGAAGCTGAAGGGTTGCTATTGTGTTTTGAGAATGCTTTCTGTAAATGCAAAGGACTCTGGTGCCAGCTGAAGAACATGAACATCAGTTCCTAGGTAAATTATTTCTGCTCCCTAAGTCTTTACAGTGGCCATTTAGCAGGCAATTAACCTTAGAATAGTGTGGGAGAGAAGTGGCATGGGGGGTGAGAATTGAAAGTTGTAAAGATGTTTAAAATGCTTCTCCTGCTCCTTCTCTGTTATCCTTCTTCTGCAGTGGCTCCTCTACTGTTGTGGTATGGAAGCAGGTAAAAGGGGGACTGTCTCCCCCTTCTCTGCAAGAAAAGAGGATGGGCTTTGTATGCTGGAACGTGCTCTGTTGTCTATGACAAATCACCCAGCAGGAGTCAGGTAGTGCCATCTAAATCTGAACTGTCCAATTTTGTCCAAACATTCAAAGTTTTGAGTTTTCTCTTTGCTCTACAGCATCCTTGTAAAGGGATGGGATCAAGACAGAGGGGTCTGTGCACACCACATGCCCGTAGCATCTTTGGTTGCTGCCACCTTGCTTATATGTTGTCGTGGGGTCTTGGTTTGACTCTCTTGTGTTTAAGCTGAGAAGGTGGCTAGGTAGGCAAATCAGGATCTGTAAAACCACTAATCTTTTTGCATCCAGTCAAAAATTTGCAGGGGCAACTCAGCTTTGGGGATTTGGGCTTGAATCTGAACGCTCTCATACTCTGAGCCTTGCAAAAAATAAAAGGTTTTAGATGAGAGAATTTGGTTCAAGCACAATTTAAGTTCAAAGCAGTAAGTGGGAGTTGCACATGCAATAAAATCCTGTGAATATCAGATGCATACATTTAACGAGGAATCCTGTGATAACTTATTCCATATATCCTAAAGGAAATTCACCCATTTCTCTGTAAGTTGTTTTTTTTTCTTTTTTTTTTTTTTCTGCATAAGTTGTAAGTAGATTGAATGCAGCACCTGTAGTATATTTAACACTAAGTAAAAGTGTTGTAGTACCAGATCAGACAAATAGATGCGATGGATAGAAATGGCTTCTTGTTGCGGGTGTATCCAACTGCTTGTCAAAATGACGGGAACCTTTCTAATGTGATCTTGGCTCAAGCTTGGGATATTGAAGAGAAGACAGTTGCATCTCCATTGCTGTTGCTGCTTTTCTTAGGTTAACCTCTCTGCTGTATCTGGCTCATTCTTGGCCATTGGCTCAACATAATTTTGTGTACAGCATCTGAGCCCGTTGGGGCCCGTGTTGGGTACAGTTGCAGAAGCATGCACCGTGCGGGTGTACCATGGCTTTGCTTTTGTTGGGTTGCCTGCAGGACTTAGGGGTTAGTCTTTGGTTTATTTCCTGAGTCCGTTTTCCTAGGCTCTGGTGCAGAAATCATCCTTTCTAATTTTTTTTCCCTTCTGAATTTGTAGTCTCTCTGTGGTCCGTGACCTTATTCTCTGTGTGAAGCCCGTCTGCAGTTTGAGTAAAACTGGTCTTTCTAATGTGCCCTGCTCGAAGTCAAAAGGTCATTAAAACATACTGAGCATCACTTAAACTATTTCATTTGATATAGTCAAGTTAAGATGTTTGATATATTGCCAGTCGTAGCTGTACAGGAAAGAAGCTGAAAGCTGTTGCTTTTTTCAGCTGTAGCTGACTGTTGGTTTTAAGACTTGTGGTTTTGCAGACGCCTTGGTTACAAGAATCTCTGTGCAATGGCAGCATCTGAAGAAGCCTGTGTTTGTACTGCAGTCATAAAAGCAGACGATGAGGCTGACTTCTGTCTGAAAGAATGAGTAGTTTTCAGTTAATATGAAGACTTCTATATTTTTTTTCCTTTGTTATGTTTTGAGGTTGGAGTCCCTTTTTTGTGATGCTCTAGGCATTGCTGACAGCTTTTAGGTGGAGTGTCAGGCTGCCACTGTCCCCTCTTAGACACAGGAGCGACACAGTGATGGACATGTTTATCAGCAGCAAAAGAATAGCCGTTTTTACCTTACTGGGTCTTCCTTTGCTTTCTAAGGTACGTCTCCACAGGCACTGCAGTGTTAACACTGGTTTTAAGTGCAGCACGGCAGGTTGGTACTTAGTCTTCAAAGAGACAGATTTCAAACTTAAACACCTATGAAAGCATCATCTTGTCACTGGAACAGCGTGTGTCCTGAAGCATGAAGTGGCCGTATGAGCTCGTTATTGTGGAGTCCCCCGTTAGACCTGTTTGAAGTGCGTGGTGGCGGCTGTGGCTTTGAAGCACATTGGTGAAGGACTGCGTGAGCGAAGCCTGAGGTCAGCAGATACAGCTGTGCAAACCATCAAGCTGCTGCGTTCACAGCTCATGCAAGTCAGTGCAGATGGGTTCGTGCTGTCTCTAGAAGGGTGGTTTTGTCTGTAGTTTGCAGACCATATCCAGCTGCCTTTTTTGGGGACAGCATCGTCACATGTATTTATTCTTTTGCTTAGGTTGCTTTAATTTTAGCAAAAGATTACCTCCTTATATCTTCTGTTCGGATGTTCTAGAAAAATATCGGTCATCACCACCACCAACAGTAAGAATGTTTGTTGGAGATGAAGAGAAATAAATAAAAATCAGGGAATTGTTAATGATGTGCTGAGCTGAAGTGTCTTTAATTACAAAAAAAAAAAAAAAAAAAACACAAACAAACAAAAAACCAAAACCTTATTCTGTTTGATCAACACATCAATATATCCATCAAGTGAAATCCATTTGGAAGTTTAGCATTTCTGTTTTCCACTTCTCTTCAAAGAGCAAAGAAAGGAGGAAGAGTTACTCTGAATAATCTGGTTGTCCCCCACAAGTCAGCTTTATTGCTAATTTCTATAGGGGCATAACTAGAAATGAAGCCCTTGATCTTTGTTTTGGCTTCTGGGGCAGATTCTCCTCCCAGTGTAAACCAGGCTCCCCCTCTGACCCATTTAGTCTTGCAGGAGGAGAAGGGCACCCACCAAGCCTAGTCCTCATCATCCCGGCTCATTCCAGCTTGCAGTGACCTGTTCTTCCTTACTCCATAAAATAATCCATGTTCTGCATGACTTTTTCCGAGAGCAAACCCAGTCTAGACAGGGGTGAGCATGTTTTCTTTCTCTTTTCCTCTCTTCATTTAGGTCCCTTAATTAGCATTTTATTCCATACCTTCATATGCCGGGGCTTGGCTTCAGCCTGCATGCCTCCTCTGTAGTGTTTTAAAAATGCCTCGCCTGGACTACCAGGAAAAGTAAAAAAAGAAATGGGCTCCTTCCTGCTAGGGTCATAACCAGTCTTATCTTGCAAGACCTGTCCAAATACTGAGCAAGCTGCTGTGGCCGAGGTTGAGGCTGAGGTGGTTACTTTGAGTGACACCTCCTCCATCCCCAGATAGCGCTGCCCTTCTGTAGGAATCCCGTGCAAGGCACCAGCAAATACAAGTTCCTGACAGTAAATCTCACTGGTTTTGGCAGGCCCACGCAGTGCAGACACGGAGCGAGGCTCTCAGCAGTTGTGGCTTTCATCTTTTGTGGTTTGCAGGCACCTAAATTTTTCTATTAGACCTTTTATTATGACCTTTGCCTGCCAACAGGAGGCTTGCTTCTCTTGGTCACCTTCCATGGACTGATTCCCTGAGGAGCCATGGTCCATGGAGCTACAAAATGGTATTCATTTCTGGAAGTGTTTTACTGTCAGAGTAAACTTTTATCTGTCCCTTTATTTATGCCACCTGCCTCATACACTGAGCTTTCTCTCTTTACAAGTCTCATCAATCTCTGGAAGTGCCATCACCCATTTTATCTCTGAGGACATACCCTCCTCTGTCTCCTTGCTTTTTGTTTTAAATTTTTTTACTTACTGCATCTTCCATTGGACAAGAGGTAGGGCATCAGTAGGCTTTCAACACAGGTGACCACCCTTGTTTGCCACCCACTCCTGCAGGATCCACCAGAGCTGTTTGATGTGGGTGGTTGGACTGGCACCAGTAAAAAACATCTCGGTGGCAGTATGGAAAAAACACACTGCGGAGAGAGACTGGAAGGTGTAAGTGCAGCAACGACTACAGTAGTTGGTAGGAAAACCTGGTTGAACAAGACAAGCTTTTCCCACCTGTGAGCCCATCCCAGTGGCCGGCACAGAGGCTCCATCCCATCTACTTGTTTCCCCCCAGCTTGCCAGTCCTGCAAAAATGCAAACAAGGAAAGGAGAATCACCAACCTTGGACAAGTTTTCCAGACTTCTTACGTGGTAGATGTGCACTTTGTCATGCTGTGCTTCTAGCACCCAGCTGGCTCATGGGAGCACTGTGTCCACCTGCTCCTGTCTGCGGAAACTATCAAAAGTTAAGGAGACCCAGTTTGAAATACCTCCTCTTAAAAGGAAAACTCTTGGGCCAGTGTGAGAGGGGACAAACCAACTTCTCAGGCTCTCAGGTTTGCACCTGCTGATAGTGGAATACTCTGGGATCAGTTGAATGAGCAGTTCCAGTCAAATAACTTGAGCTTACTAACAAATTTATTGAATGTACTGAAGAGTGAGAAATAACTTTATGGAAAAGAAAAGCTGGGTAGTTTTTCCTGACAGTTACTGCCTCTTCTTTTTGTGGGGCTCTTTGTCACTAGCCAGAAGAAGAAATGTAAGAACTTGATTTGAGGGAGCATTTCTACCTGAATTCCCATTGGTTTCATTAGCGCAGAAATGGAAGGAGGCATGTGAAAATACTCTTGCATGGTGCAGTGATCATCTCGGTAGGCTTAGCTGGCCTGAGGCAGTTACAATGCTCGCACATTTCTTCAGGAAGATGAAAGATACATTCTTTCATTAGTGCTCACGCCAGACTCCTGGTTTCGGGTCTGAGCAACAAGAACGTGGACATCTGCTGCTGGTCGCTCAGCTGCGTGCTGCACGAATCGATGTTGAAATCCAGCAAACACAATCCGTGCCCACTCTGTTCTTGTCCTTTGAAGAGAAAAACAAAATGATGAACTGGAGGGTGCAAATGGAGAAAATCGTGAGCGTGGCTTTGCTGGAGTCCTACATATTCTCTGAAATTCCATCTCCCGGTGTGGCTGTTAATGAAATCTGGGGGTTCCCTTTAGCAGGTGGCTATCATGCCAGTACTGCCTACCCTTCAGTAGGTAACCTTGCTTTATTTTATTACAAGTTTTTTAAAAAGAGTAATGATAACTTCCCCGTGAAACCAAAGCAGTCAGGAGATTGATGTGGATGCTACGATGGAGAGGACAGAAGAATCTGGAGACCTTAGATCTGTTCTCCCTTGCACTGTGTTTTGTTGTGGGATAGCTTTTCCTGCTCACAAAGCGTGGCTTCAGGTGTCTGGGAGGGCTGTGCCATGGTGTTCGGTGCAGGCATCAAGGTGCTGGGCACGGTGGTAGGGCTCTCTAGTGGGATTGCAAGCGATTGAAATGCAGTGGTACCAAAACAAGAACAACGTTGTTCCAGCATTTTTTCAATTTGAGAACACGCTTCTCTGTGATACACCAAACAGCGTACCAAGATTTTGTCCAGATCTATTCCTATATTTTTCCTGGTCATGCTCGTACAGGAATCCGAAGTGCAGCTGCCCTGGGGCCAGTGGTGTCCTTGTGGAAGGAAGGATGAGGCCTCACTGAAAAGCAGGAGACATCTCAGATGCTGAAGTAAGGCTCAAATTCATAGTGGGCTCACAACAGATCACCTTCCATTTCGTTTCTCACAAATGCCTATCGTGGTTGTATGGAGGAGAACCAAGGTAAGGACGATTTGCCTAGGCAAGGAATTTAGTTAAATAGAGGTAGGGCAACCTGGGCCACTTGCTTTGCTTGTGTGCGGTTTTACTGTGAGCTGTCTGCACATCCAAAAGTTCCTGTCTGAGCTGCTTCTGGAGGTTTGGCCAAGGCTTACATTTGCTGTTGTGTTCAGTTCCCTGCTGCTTTGGGTCGGATACCTGTGCCGAGGTTTTCAGAGTATTTAATCCACAATTTTCAATGTGGCAGTGACTGTGACTTAGGGAAGACAGTCCTGCTATGTAGGGCAATTCATCGGGGAGTTGGCATGTGTATGATACCACTGCCTGGTCTGCTGTACAAAATTAAGCACAAATGGGAATACTGAGGTTTGATTATCAGAACTTACTTGCTGTAGTTCATAAGAAGTTTGGTCAAATTAGCCATGCTTAGTGAGGAAATGAACTGTGGTGCTCTACAGTGGTGTCTGCACCTTTCAGCACTCTGCAGTGGCACCAAAAACTTTCCATCATTACAGATGACTGCAGGCAGTTTGATGCTACAGTAGATAAAATACCACTTTAGGCAGCAAAATAGCTAAGCAGCTATTGATGTCAGTTCTTTAATGTATATTTTTATTTGTATCTGTTATAACATATGCTCCGAACACCAAATATTTACCTAACAGTTTCTCCAAATTGGTCTTTGGAAAATTCTCCAAATGAGAAGACAACAGAAATGAAAAATATCTTTTAGCTTGCATGTTGACTAAAATACACTTGATTGGCAAGCAGAAATAGTATTTGCCAGGGAAAAAACATCTCTAGCTACAAAGTTTATTACTTTCTGCCAGCATAAGTGCTTTTTTGTAGAGCGCAGTTTTATCTAGCAAGAACACAAACTTCTCAGGAGGAAAACCTCTCTTAGCTTGCAGAATTATTTGCAGTTGATCTCGCCAAGCAATGGGACACTTGTTGCCATGTCACCTCTGACACCAGTACACCCGAGTGATTCCATGTGCCACTTGGGCTCCCAGTTATTCATCCAGTCTAACTGTGAAGTGATAACGTGCTTGGGTCAGTAGTTAGGCTGCTTCACGCTGACATATCCAACATAATTTGATGATTTCAAATCAAAATATAAGCCAAAATACCTTAAGAAAAAAATAAAAATTCAAGGCTTGAATTTCTTGTTTCATACGTAATGGTGCAAGACCGACGCCATGCTTTCATGCCATGCAGCTTCTGATGTGTGTTAAGAAGCTGCATTGGAAAATTGGAAAAGATGAGCTCTTAATTGGTGTTTAATCTGACATTTAGATGTTGAGTGATGGTATATTTTGACTTTTTTTATATGTTTGTTTGTTTGCTGTCAGCAAGAGCGATTACGTAGAATTAATGATTGGTCAAAATGCAACTACCTGCTGCTCCCTGTAAATCAAAGCTGCAAAATATGAGTTTGAGTCACCATCAGATGAAGTGGGCATATCTCCCAGTACTCTGACATCCGTTCTGTGCAACACAAGTGTTTCTGGCTTGGATTGCTCCTCATATTTCGATAGGATTTCATTCTCAACTTTAAGAAAACTGTTGTAGAAAATGTTTATTGTGGCTGACTTTTCTCTCTATGGCTAGAATTTTGCAGACCTGAAATCTGTAGCAGGTTATTACCAAAAACCCTCTTCTCATCCTATGGCATTATCTCTCTGTTGCATTCATAGAGGTTTCAGGCCTGTTATGGACACAGCATTTTCATCTTTGCATTTGAGTACTAAGAGTTGTGTCTCCAGAAATTTTGGTTCTTTCTCACTAAAGCAGAGGAAGAGCTCTGCAGCTGGAAGGCTTTGTAGACCTGCATCTTCAAGCCACTCCCTCATGGAAAATGAGGACCTGAAATTTTCCACAGCTATATGTGAGCAGCGGTGCAAGGTAAAGGCAAACAAGAGTAAACATTAGGCAGCCGAATTACTGCATCAGCCTCTAAGCCTTGTCCATGGGCAGGGTTCAAAGAGACGGCAGGAGGGTCTGAGCCGTGTCGAGATTCAGTGCTACAGCAATTGCAGCTGCCCTGCTGATGCTTCGTGGCTCCCAGTGCCACTGGTGTCAGCCACAGCAGTGAGACCACCTCCTCAGACACTGAAGCTGATTCTGAAGCCCTAAATCAGGAACACTTGAAGGTCAGTCAAGCCATATCAAATTAGGGAATAGCACTAATGATTACGTTACACCAATGCTAATAAGAGGCTACCTCAGAGCAAGCTTTTATAAAGCGCTGCATTAACCTGCTGCCCTGTATGTGATTTTGTCATCTGGGAAAGCAGGTACCCATGGAGCCATGTACTCTTCCCTGCTTTCCTTAATTCTCCTCTGCCTCCAACTGGTTTTAGGATAACGGAGGAGATAGAGAGCCTGGCTTTGGATGGAAGTTTGAAAGAGTCTGGCATTATTAACCTTAAAAAAAAGACTTGATGTGATTGCTGTTATGTGAAGGCTAAGAAAAAATAAATGCTAAATAAGTCAAAGACTGACCATCAGTTTGAAGTGGATGCTCGAACAGGTCAGTGTCCAGAGCAGGGCAGTTCAGGAAGAGCTGCCAGCAAGATGGAAAAGTTCAGTCTCAAGATAGCACTTGTTGAGGGCTTGAAGAGGATGAGATGTGACGTGACAGTGGTTGGGACTTGGTGAGCCTGAGTAACCCCATTCCAGGCATGGGTTGCCAGAGAGCATCGCTGCTGACCCCAGAGCTATAGGAGGGATCTAGCGCTCCAAAACTGCGCTGCTGGGTATGTTTCTCCACAGATTTGGCTTCAGTAGAAAGCTGGGAGCTGCTTCTTGTGACCGAATGGACAGAGTTGATCCTGGAGAGGGAAATTGATCTTGTTTTTTGCTGTTGCATGTTCAAGGTGTGGTACTGATGATGCATCTGGAGATAGTTTGAAACATAATGAGAATTTGGGATGAGCCAAAGTTGTTGCTCACAGAATTGCATTGTATGAGAAGGTACAGCTGTGTAAGAGGCTGTGTGGAGCCAGCCTGTGTTCTCTCGTACATTTTCAAGCAAGGAAGCTCCTTGCAATGATGTCTGGGTGGTAGAATAGCAGTGTCTTATTTGCAGTTGGCCCTGTTAAACCATGGTTTTAATTTGCTGAGCAGTTCTGTGATCAAGAACTAAGCTTCCTAGAGAAGTAAAACAAACAAACTGCAACCTGTGCTTCCTAATCTGAAAATATTGCAATTTTTCACCATGAATGGGGTACATGTTCTTGATGCTGATCATGAGTTCGTAGCTCTCCTTTTGTAATATAGTTTTAATTATGTTCTGAATGGGAGTGCAGCACTTTTTCTGTAAGCGTGCAGGAGGAAGATAAGAGTCGATGAAGTAAGAGCGTAAATTTTCCATGACTTCCTTTGACTACAAAATTGTTCTGAAAAAGAGCAAATGGACGGAGAATTTGTATCAAAATCATCCAGTGTTTGGTACAGAACAGTTTTCAAATTTTAATACAAACTTAATTTTGCTACTAAACCTTTTGGACAACTTGCATTGTCTTTCGTTCTTGTAGCTTTTGGCTATTCTTCCCTAAAATTGAATTGAATATAAATGTGTGTCACTATTAATGGATGTAATTGTACAGAATAAATGACAACTGATGGGGGGAACAATGCAGCCTGTCCCACTGAAATCCTTTTAGCAGTGCAACAAGGGGAGGCTTTTCCTCTTTCCCCTGTCTGAGAAATAGGGTATGAAGCTGGAGCATGAAACTAAAGTACATGCCATATCCCTCTATTTTTTCAGGTTCCTATTGCAGATAAACACAATTATCCAAGTAAATAAAATGAGAACAACAATGAAATTCATGTAAGCTTGCAATGAATGTGTAAAGGTTTTGCCTTTTATTTGGTATATGGAGTAAGCAAATGGTTTTCAAATAAAAAGAGATAATTGTAGTGTGAAGTAATTGTAGTTGTTCAAAGTTACTTATCTGCAAAGCAGTGTAATTTTTCATCAGAATATGTATCAGATTCAGAGACAGTTTTCAATTTCTGTGTTTCCTAAAACTTGCTGTATTTTGCTGCGTACCCCAGCTTTTTTTCCAGTTTCACCTCTCCAATGCTTTAGGCACATCAAACACTTAAAATTCAAAATGGAGAATAGAGCAAATTAAATACAGAGCCTCAGATCTCCTGAGGGGAAGAAGAGGATCTGTCAGTTCACAGTGAAATTGTTCCCATCATTTCTGCCTCCCAAATTGTGCTTCTGGAGAGCAGGAAGAGGAGGATAGAGACAGACATGCATTTCGTTGTGACCTGAAGGTAACCAAATTAGGAAGATAGAAAGGAATCTTTATCCTACTTTTACCCCTCTGAACTGCAGGAACCCTCTTTGTGCTCACTGGACCTGTGAGCTGGTGTTTGGGTCGTATTTCTGATAACTGTTCCATCTAGCACAGCTTGCCGGGAGCCAGGGCTCGCTGGACACCAGCTCCAAGCATGGCTGCACCGATACACACTGTCCCTTGGCTTGGCAAGTGGACATGGGATTTGATGACTCCCTTTCTCCCACCCTGAAGCTTCCAAAATAAACAAATTGCTTCTGTGGGAGGAGGCACAGACAGAGTCCTGCATTCTGTTGGGAAGTTCATAACCGTACCGGGCTGATATCTCGTGTGATGAAATACAGGCGTGCCATTTCCACTGGTCACGTTTGCTCTGTTCTCCGCCCTAGGGCACCTCTGTCAGTTAAATGAACACAGATGGATAGGAACATATGACATGGCTAGCAAAGTGCTGGCAGAAGGAAGGCCCAGTGGCCATGGAGAGGAAAAGATGGGGACGGCAGGCAGGGAACATGAGCAAATCATTTGCCTTCTGGACTGGCTAAGGTTTGGGCCCAAATCTTTGAAAGTTAATTCCAGACCTTGGGTGCATTCATGGGGCATTATTTCTCAGTAGCCACAGCCATCATCAACTGGCTTTGGCATAAGGGAAGAGGGCGGGAAACCTACAGCTTTCTGCCTGGGGCCAATGTCGTTAGAGGAGTGTTTCCCTTGTGGCACAGGTCTGGGAGGGATGACAAAGGCATCTGCACCTTGTAAGGGTGTTCTGCAGGTGGCCCTTCCATTAATCCTAATCACAAAGATGGATTACATGCTGAGGAACAATTAAGCAGACAGCTCCTTCGGCCTGGGTGGCATCACAGCTTCTTCAGCAGGAGGCAGGCAGCCAGAGTCCTCCAAGGAAGCATTTGAAGCTCAGGTAGCTGGTGGACCTGCAGGTCTCTCCCAGCACAGCTAAACGCAGCAGCTTGAAGGTGAGGTTAAATAGCTTTAAAAGGTGTCAATCCCTCCTAAACATCCGGGCCGCTTGCCCTGCGGATTTCCTGGCTGCGGCTGTGTTGCTGTTGGCAGCGGGGAAGGCAGGAGGGAGGACAGAGGGGAGCTCTTTAGGAGTAGCTGAAAGTGGTTCTGCTTTTGTCAGTCAGCTTTCTCCTTATTAATGGCTCAGCGTGACACCGCTCATTCGGTTTCAGACCCCGTGTTTCAGCTGGCAGTGCAATGAACTACCTCCCTGCAATTCGCTTGGCCTCAATCCATCCTTATTTACAGCCAGCCAGAATGATTAGGGGCCGTTTAGGCTTGTATCCTGTGTGGATGCAGAGCCGTTGTGGTGGTTTCCCCTTGGAAAACGTCAGAAACCTGCCTGGTGCAGCGGTGGGCCGCAGCGCAGGGCCATGGCTGTGGCTGCAGGAGGAGGCTGCGGCCTGGCCTGGCTGCCATCTCAGCCTGCCCTTCCAGGTCACCATGTTTAAAGTGCCATGCTGTAGAGGTGGAGGTACGTCTAGCATCCCAGGTTTTTGACATTGGTGACTTTTTTCTGTCCTATGTTCAACGTGAGGGCTCCTCAGCTGTGGAAGGAGGTGTTTGTGTGCGGTCTCTCAGTCATCACCGAGATTTGTTTCCAGCTTGGTGCTGCCATTTGCTTTTGCTCTGCTCTTCATGCATGGAGGATAGTGAATCAAGCAGTCCTGTGTCAAGCAGTACACATTTCTCCTGGGTGCAGGGCATGGAGGGCTCCCTTGGCTGTGGGAGGCAGGGGCATCCGCATGAGGCGCAAGGCTTTGGTCTGTGTTGCAGGAGGGGAGTAGGGTGTCTAGCTGCTATTCACTGTAAGCCATTCTACCTGGCAGAAGATCTCAACCAGAGTTGCTGAGAGGCAGCTTTATAAGGTAATTTTTTTTCTTTTAAATTTTATTTTTAACACAACCTAGTTTGCAAAGGCTGAAGCTCAAAGATGGGTCAACCATTTAAGGACTGTGGAATCATTTTCCCTTTCAAAAGGGGAAATTATGTTAGAGGAGGAGGAGGCATTCAATCATGAGATCATAAGGTGAAGAGGGCTTACACATCCAGAGCGTGACAAATTGAATTGTGACTTTAGGGAGCACAGCTTCATCCCACAGGTGAGTTTGGAGTACTCTCACTGTGCTTCTCTATGAGATAATTTACACCATATTGATGACAAATACAACATGCTAGAGAAACTCATAATCATCCTCTGTATTCATGGCTCTGGAGTGTTGTGCAAGATAGTTTTCGATCCACTAGTGTTCAATATAACATGATATACTCATTATTAAAAACCTGGAGAAGTGTCAGGGCAATTATGGGTTGTAGGAGGAAGGCAGTCACTTAGAGAAGTTGTAGAAAAAAGCTTTATTCAAACCGCTCAATGGAAGGGAAATTAATATATCCTCTTGGGAAATAAATGGGAGTTAGTCCTTGAAAATACAGTAGCATTCCTGTGAATAGGAGTAAATAACCTCCCTCGGAGTGAAATCTGTGTCAAAGTCCAGTGATGGGACCCTCTTTGGCTTTTTCTCCTCCTCTCATCTCTCTCTGCACACTCAGCAAAAGCAGGAAGAAAATGAGATTTGTGGGTGGTTCTGTGTTTCTTCTGCTTCTTTTCAGAACCCCTTGTCAATAACCTTTCTAGCTCTTTCGTGCATCCTCTTCCTTAACTAATGCTGCCCTCTGCAAGTTTAATCCTCAGTCTGGTGTGAGCTTCTCTGATTTATGCCATGCTGTGTATTCACCCAGAGCTCTCAGCACTTCTGTGCATTATGCATGAATTAGGGCTCGACTCTCCCCAGTGGTCTGAATCTGCTGCCCAAAGCATGCTCTGGGCTCTGCACATCACATCCTTGCTGAGATGCATGCAGACCCTGTGGCACGAGGGCCTGAGGCGCTCTCCAGCCCTGGCAAGCCCATGGGGCAGAGCCGATGTACTGCCATGTGCCAAAACCTGGGCAGGTAAAAGCTGCTGCTTTGCTTGCCAGGGAGGGTAGAAAGCATTTCTGAAGAAACCTGTGCACCTCTCTCTGAAGGAGGATTGCTGCTTTAAAGTGCCATTTCGAACAGCTGCATGGGAAGAGTGATCCGTTTCGCGTGATGCCTTCCAACAAACACATTTAGTGAGGTTCATGAGAAGTTTCAAGTGGGAGAAAGGAAAGCCTAGGGGTGAGTGTTTGCATCCATGCTGGGGAGAACAGCGTGCAGTATTTTCGTCCCCACCGATGGGAGCAGATGGATTTGGTGCTGGCAGAGCTGCTGGGTTTCTCTCCAGGACCCCAAGGAAGGGGCTTCTCCGTGCCTCTGCTCCCACCCCAGAAGTCTGCATGGGGAAACGAGAGGGGTGTTACTTTGCATTTTGATGAAACAGAGGATGACTCCTGGGGATGTTGCTGCAGTGAGCTGTGAAATACTTCAGCTAAGCCCGTGGCTTCTTGTGATGGAGGGGAAGCACTGAAGGCAGGTACCTGGGAGCCAGGAAGCTTTTAGGCAGGAACAAGTGTAAGCAGTAAAACAGGATTGTAGCTGCCATCCTTGTGGCAGTAGAGAAAGAGCAGTGAACTGCCAGAGTTTAGCATCTAGCTTTGGGCTGCAGCCTAATTAAATATACATCAGAATCAGCAGGGTGTTCCTTTGGGGAGTGGGCATGAAAGCAAGCGTTTGCCGTGTGGAAGTGGTTTCAAACCACTCCCATATCAAAACTGCCTGTCTGATCGTGTTGGCCCATGCGTTAGCACTAGATCTGTTTAGCTTCAACGTTAGTCCATTAGGCTCATCTTGTGTGGCCCTTACTGTTCAGGTAGGAATGCCTGACCTTCCTTCTGGCTTGCTAAGGAAAACTTGTTTCATCGCCCTGTGTAGCATGAAGCTGCTGACCATGAGCTAAAAAATTGTGTGTAGGCAGATCATCAGATGCTCTGCTCCGGTTTCTGAAACTGCATGCCCAAGAGAGCAGTATCAGATACGCATAATTTTTTCTTCCACAGTCAAGAGACTGGCAACAGAACACAAGCAAAATGGGATTTGCCAGTCTATATCACCTTGTGAATTAATGTTGGTGCAGTGATTCTTGCTTCTCTCTGATGTCTGCAGGCAGTAATAAATCACATCTGACCGAGCTGAGTCAACGTGCTGATTTGCAAACCTGAAGCATCATCTAATAAAAGTCTACATTTCAGATTTTTAAAGAGTAGCTGTTGGATTAACCTGGACTAGTGCAGATTATGGTTGTAGTAAGTGAACTGAAGCTTGCTACTTGAAAGTTCAGTGTATACTTTATGTATGCAAAACTAATTAAAACTCAATTTGCTCCTGTTTCCAGAAGAGACTTCAAATACATTTGACTGAGAAATCATGTCTCTCTATACTACAAGGTGTTTCTCATCTTGTAGTTTTCCCATTTGTCACTTTTGATTTTAAACAAGAGCTCGTACCACAAAGCAATCTTTTTCTCTAGCGGTGATCACCCAGCAAGCCTCATGAGAATAAATCATTATTCTCACCTTGACATTTCAAGGAGGTGGTACCCACTATTTATGAAATGTCTCTGGTATCCTCACAGCCCTTTCTGGTCGGCTATCTGTGGAGGAGAATAAACGTTATCATCAAGTTTGCACTGCATGAGCAGCCCCGCTTAGTCTGATCTACGTCATGTAGGATATCTTTTCCCAGAAATGCTGCTACCCCATCTTAAGCTTATTTTTGCAAAATGCGGTGTAGTAGTTTTATATGCATGCTTCTTCCCATTTCTTGGTGCGGTTCAGAAATCCTGAGCCACCTCATGAACATCTGTGGTGAGTGCAGAGGTGCGTTCCAGAGAGCACCTCTGATGCTTATCTGGTGGGGGTTTTGCAGTCCTGGATTCTTCTAGACCAAAGGGAAGGTGAAGAAAAATGCTGGTGAAAGAAAGACTGAAAGAAGGGTTTTCAAGAACTTACATCTGGCCTGTTGAAAGAGGGACAGTCTGTTGGGCTTTCCCAAGAAGCCAGACAAGCAGACTGGCCCTTCTTGTATTAAAAGTCTGTCTTATCTACTTTCAGTCTTATTTTGAAAACAAGAGGCTAGGTATTTCTTTAGAGGAGCCACTTGACAAAAGCTAAGTTCGAGGTGGCAGTGCCCTGCTTTTCTGTGCCTTTTTGGACTCGTGCTGCTCTGGCTCGAGCCTACAAACACCTTTGCTCTTGTATGAACAAATTCTATGTATTGTGAACATACAGCTGCACGTGAGGAGGGGAGGAAGAATGAGACTTCTCATTTAGATGCAGCCCAGGTTGTTTGCCTCAGGCATGCCACCTCGATTCTCCAATGATACATGTGATTTGGTAAAGATCCCAGGTGATAAATTCACCTTTTCTTCGTCTCAGGCTACCAACTGTTTTTTCTATATTCAGTGTCTCTTACTTTCCTCCTGCATTTTATTCCTTAAGCTAAACATCCTGTCACAGCTCGTAGCCCCTGTATTTTTTCCAAATTGCTGACTGCTCAGCGTCCTCCAGAAGAGCCCCTTGGTCCCAGTGGAGGTGCCAGGCGCTGCCTGGGGCCAGGCATTGGTATGTGGCCTTCGGGGAAGTGCGGCTCCAGCTTCAAGCTGGTTCTCCAGGAGTCAGGAGGATGGAGCTGGTTGTGTCAGCTGAAGAGCTCTGGAGAGCTGTCAAGCGTTATGCTCGTTTGTGGTACGAAGGGAGATTGAATTTTGGGCATGGTGCTGGGCAAAGAGGAGAGCAAAAGCTATTAAACGAATGGAAGTTGTTAGTACACGTCCTGCACAAGTTTGTTTTGACATCTGAATCCTCTGGATGGGGGACAGTCTCTGAGAAGTCGGCAATTTGGTTACTTCTGACACTCTTTCTGTATTTTTGATTTTCTTCTTGATTGTTTCGGATGGCTTTTGACACGCTTGGCATTTTTCATAGGATCTGTGCTGAGCCAATGATGCTATTTTCCCCTCTCTCTAGCAGAAAAAGTCACAAACTGCCCTTCTTTTGCACACACAATGCTTTTAAGGGCTCAAATCAGAATTAGGAGCTTTTTCAGGGCAAAGCAGACTAAATAACAGCCTAAAAAGTGGTGTTCACCTCCCTTTGTGGCTGCAGTGTGGATACTGGAAGGGAAGCCTCCTCCTGCCAACCTTGCTGCGGTTAGAGGATCGGTTGGCTTTGTTTTCAGCAGATATTCCTGCCTTAGATGACTGGAAAGTCATGTTACTCCTCCCTGCAAAGCGATCTCATACCAACTGGAGGTGTAGCGGGGATGCGGCAGGATGAGCCTGTTGCCTCATTAACTTCTGCAAAGGAACACCTTGCTTTTCTGAGGCTGGGCATGTGTCTGGCTGCTGGGAAGGGCTGGGGACTGGCTCCAAAGAAAACTGAACCAGGGGTGCTGCTTCTCTGGTTTTCCAGCTTGGAAGCTTCAGGTAACTGGTTAAGGCTCTTCAGTCTGTGCTAGAGGTGCTTGGGAATCTAGCAGAACCTCACTTGGTGGAGAAGTATTTTGGGTAAAAGGAGAATGATTTGTTTTCAAAAAAAAAAATAAAAAAAAAATGTTCACTTTTTGAGGCTATGGCCAGCCTCTTTGGGCCAGAAGAGCTTCTCATCCAGGATTTCCCTCGAGTAATTTTTATTTGGCAAAGAGTGCTTTCCATTTGGAGCTGTACGTGTTTGGCAGTCAACTGCATTATATGTTCCAAACCATATTCACAGTATATTTATACGTGGGTAGACACATATATGATAGTGTAAAATACTATCGGTGTGTAAATCTTTATCAATTTTAGCCTTTTCTTCTTTTATTTTTTGGATTTCCAATTTATGTATGAAGAGCTTTTTTTTTTTTTAATGCATCTGTTCTTTTATCGTTGCGTTTCAAGCACATGGTTATCATGGGTAGAAAGGGAGCGATGCTTTTGCTGCTCAAAAGGATCTCAGCCTTTGGTTTTGTTCTGTTGTGTTTAATGAAAGATTGCAGTGATTGCTTGTCCTGTTATCACTTATCACAGCACATACCAAGTGGGGTTTTCATTTTAATTAAAAGAATAAATTAAAATTGACTGGTCAGTTCCGATGTTTTACGGGTTTATAGCTTTAACATTTTTATCTTTTTATTTTTGGATAGCATTTTGAAATACTTCCAAAATATTTTGTAAAGCCAGGAAATGAAAGCCAGAGCTCTGAAGAGCCAGGGAGGAGTGTTGCAACTTGAAAATGAACTTGGATAGCATAATCCAACAGCAGGTGAACAAAATAAGCCTTTTCTCAGTGTATTCAACAGAAAACATTTCAGTGTTTTAAGACTGATGAAGTTAAGTGAGTGTCTTAGAAGGCCTGGAAGAAAGAAACCAGGATTTCTCAGCATTAAAATACGTCAGTAACAAAAGTGTTGTTATGGAAACCCTGAAGATGAGCACCAAGTGCCTTGGCTGTGGGTCTGTTGGTTTTTTATACTGTCGGTAGAGTGGGCTGGCCCCACAGCCTGCCCCACCCTGTCTCACAGTGTTCCTTGAAAAGTATTCAATGGTTTATCTAATGATAAATACAAAACTCTTCCATTCTCTTTGCCGATTGCCTTATCCCACAGGTAGCTTCCAGATGACCCGCGCGCATCTCCATGCCTTCCCTGCTTGGGTTCCCCAAAAATCAGAAGCCTAAGCACAGAGCAGCCCATGGCTGTGGGTCTTTGAGGAAAGGTTGGACGTTGTGCCCAGGGACGTGGCTTAGTGGGTGATATTGGTGGTAGGGGGATGGTTGGGCCAGATGATCTTGGAAGTCTTTTCCAACCTTAATGATTCCACGATCGGTCGCTTGCTAATTTTTCAGTAGGCCCTCCAGCAGAGGTGGGAAACTAGGATCAGTGCAGTGCAGACAAGAAATTCATTCCTGCCTTCAGCAGAGCTGTCACGGACAGAAAGTGCCTGCTAATTATGTGGGTCCAGATTACGAGGCTCGAGTCCTTAAAAGGCACCTGTGCAGCTCTGGTGTGCACTTCCTTGGTACTTCTCTGCAGTTACCATCGCAAATCCATCCCCAGTTAACATTTCCCAGCTGTATTTCTCAATTCTTCCTTGCTTTTTTTCCCTTTTCTTTTTTAAACACCTGAATAATGCTGTACAGAATGTTGCACAGAGGATAAAAATTGATTTGACTTTATAACTTTATTTTTCACTTTTTCTGCCCAACAGCTAAATTTCTCCTCAAGTCCTTGTTATTCCTTTCAGACAATTCACACCCTATTTTGAGAGAAGCTTCCCTAGCAGCTTTATTTCACTTTCCTATAGAGTTTAAGTCTTACGGCCTCATTGCAAACAAATTCACTATAAAGTGCCTGCCTATGCAAGTTGCAAAATCATACATGTACACCTTTAGACTAAAACTGTCAGAAGTGATTTATGGAGTCACAGAATAGCTGAGGTTGGAAGGGACTTCTGGAGGCGACCTGTACATCCACCACACATATGTATTCCACTAGTAAGGATCTTGGAATTTAAACTTGCTAAGATGTATATCTACATAGGTATATATTTTTAACTGTTTTGAATGGTATTTGAGGATGTACATCTCCACTTGGGAGTGGGGCCTCTGCCATTAATGTGTGCTCTCTGTGCTTGGCTTCGCTTTTCTGTCTTCCTCTCATCTAGGTTTTAATTCCTGCCTGCAGCCCAGGGGAAGTTTCTTTATCCTTTTTTTTCAGATGCTCACAATCCTCCAAGCTCCTCTTTGCCCCTAGGCCACTTTGCACAGATTTTGGTGATCACCTCCTTTATTTCCATTCCCAATTTCTCAAAACCATTCCTGCAGTCAGGGTAGAAACTGGGATGCAGATCTGCTCCTATCTCCGGTAAACCTTTCTCTAGAGTAAACCTGGAGTTAAATCCAAGGTGGGCTGCTGCTACTTGCTGCTCCAGGCCTCTGAGGTTGCATCCAGTGAAGGAAGCTCTCCCGGCTGAAAAAGCTGACTGAAGGTACGCTTTGACTGCTGGCACCAGGTCAGGGAGTCTAACTCGTCATGTCTTGCTTCATTTGCATTCTCCCCATTAGATTTTATCTCCCTGTTAGGTTTTATCCATCAAACAGAAAGAGATAGGGCTTGTTGTAAGGGTGTTGCAGACCAGAATCCGCAGGGCTGTTAGGCTCAATGCCGGCTAGGTGCTGAGCATTGCCATCGCTTCCCATCGTCTGCAAAACTCGAAAAAGCTGAGCTTCAAACTGCTGCTGCAGATGGCAGTTCAAAATGAAATCGTCCTGAGGAATGTCATCAGAAATCATTTAGTGTTTTCCAGGGAGGCATCTAAGGAAAAATTACATTTTTCTCTGTATTTCAAACAGTCTCGCTGCAGTTTGCAATGTTGCCATTGCACATTGCATTGCATTGAACACGACTCCAAGTCAGCAGAGTTGGGCTTTGAATATACGAAGTCGGTGGTGGTAAGTATTGTTAGAATAAATTAAATTAAATTCTAAATTGAGTCTTGCCTGTTGGGCACTTTGGAGCGGCAAATGTTGCTCTGTAATGGGATAACTCCTGCCTCATCTCAGGCTCGGTTTTTGAAATATTTTCACTATTGTTCAGGAAAATCTACAGATCCACGGTGATAATTCCTAAAGAAAACTAACCAGAAATAATTACTATTCTGCCTTCAGAGCAGAGCTTGAACAGCATCCAATAAATAAAGCTGTGTGGAACAGCATGGATGAAGCAAAATACTGTACAGTGATTCAGGAATTCTGCATTGAATCAAGTGCGAACCCCCCCCTCTTCTTTTTGACTTGCCTGACGAAATCTGTACCATAATGCATATGTACCTCCTGGTGAGCTCGTGCGGGAGTCTGTGTCATTATTGTCCTGATTTCTGCAATCTAATGTTCTTATTTTTAAATTTGCATGTACCTACAGGGGAAAAATGGGGTCCTCCCAGGAGGATTTTCCTTTTTTTTTTTTTTTTGGTTCTAAAGAGAGACCAATAAATTTAAAACCGATAAAACTGATAACTCTTATCCATGTCTTAAAGGCATTGCTAAGATAGGCAATTGAAAATAAAGCAAAGCATTAGGTCTTCCAAACAACAACTCTTTATACCCAGGATGAGAAATAGAGGAATGCAGAGACAGAGGCAGGGAGAGCCAATAATATATAGCAGGAGAAATTTGCCCATTAGATAAATTACACGCAGGGTGACAAATTTCTCAAGTCAGCTTAATCTCTTTTCCTCTGCACCCAGAAAGAGAAAATGACCATTTAATTATTGGGAGAAAAAATTATCTTACTAATTGAGGGAGTCGCATTAGTGCAATTTGTTTATAGTTCAATCTATTTGAGGAATGTGGATGCAGTTGAGCCAAAGATGTTATTTAGTGTTTAATTGGATGGACCCAATGCGACAAAGAACCAAATGTCCTCATCAAAACAAAACCAGCCCATGGGCCCTGCTCGTTGTTGCACGGGAACGCATGGGGTGTTGGCATGTTCGGTCAAAATTGAGCCTGCTTTTCCTACCTGCTCCATCTGTCTGTGTTTTACTTTTCCGTGCTTCCAAAGACCCCCGTGTCGCTTCATGTCCAAGGGACGTGATGAGCATTTTCCATGTGCAGCCTATTTCTGAGGAGATACTTCGAGCGTTTGCTTAGAGGCAGCCTGGAGGCACAAGCTGTGCGCAGTGGGACCCGCGCCTTTTGTTCTGCAGGGCAGTGATGCCGGGGGGCTGGGGAGCAGGGCTTTAAGAAAAAAAGCGATTGATTTATGTTAAGTATGGTTAGTGTTTGTCATTGGGAAATGCAGTGCTCTACAACCACCATGGTTAAGACATGCAGCAGTGTTGGCACCCTCTCCCCCCCCCGGCCCCCCCCCCCCCCGAATAACTAAGACTGTTTTTGGTCTGTGTTTTGAAACAAACAAAAACAGTAACAAATCTTCATCAGCCCGCATCTGATGTAAAATAGCCACTTAGCAATTAGAGTTTTAATTGCTCCACAATTAAATTTGTGATTACAATGCAATTAGGATTCCGAGTTTAATTTACGAAAGCACTGCTCTGGTCTGGAGTCAGAGGGGGCCAGGAGAGCAAGGGCAGCGGTGCCCGCGGCTTTGGTTGCTTCTCCTTCAGGGGCCATGACTTTTCCGTGTCCTAATTCTGTAGGAAGTGGCAGGAATATTCTAGGAGGCAGTGAGAACGGGATCATTTAGCTGCACCCACTCCAAATAATCCTCTGCTGCCCAAGCTGCTTCACAAGCTGCTAAGAGAAGTTGTGCTTTCTGGATGGCAAGTGACAAAATGGGAGGAAGGAGGGCAAAGTGTTGGGCAGTGTGAACGTTTTACACCCAGGTGGAAGGTGTTCACATAAAAAATTGTGCAAAGGAGTAAGGGTAAGGCTTTGGCTTTAATTATCCTAGAGTATCTCTGGGAAAAAATAGAGGATAAAAGAGAAAGGCTGTTGGTCTTTAAATCCAAGGAATGAGGGTACAAAATTACAGACATAAAAATTGGTTCTGTCAAAGGTGGGACAAGATTGAAATATATGAGCCTGAAGAAGAAGCAAAGGAGCCTCCTGTATAACTGCAACTTCTGAGCATCTGCCAAAAGCAAAATATTTTGAATTATTCACTGTTAATGTGATTTCTGGCAGTTCTTTTTGTTGGGAGCAGGCTGGTGGCTTCTAGAGATCTTGTTGGGTTGTGTGTCCTCATGCTGGCCACCTTCTCACATTTGTTGTGAGATACCCAAATTGGTGGCACCCTTTGGGGTCCGTATTTTGACCATATGGGAGTGGAAAGGAATAGGGATTTGGGGAAACCCAGGGTATGGTCACCAAAATCCAGCTGCCATCCTTTACTCATGTTAAGTCTCTAATGAAAGCTAAGACAGAGGTTTTAATTTTGTTTTAGGCTATGTCTACGTGAAAAATACTTGTGTTGTCCTCCACTGATACAGAATAGCTTCTTATGGTTGACAGAAAAATGTGTAGTTTGGATGCCAACTCTCTGCAAAATCAGCTCAGTTGTAAATTAAATATTGTCATTCAATAGTGCTCAATGCTTGGCAGAAATGCATTGTTTTCCAGTGTTTTCTTCTTGCCTCAAGTAAAGCATCACCTGCATTATTTAGTATTTGCTTTACAGAGATGTCAAAAGAAGCTGTGCATTTAGTTTTATCTCCATTGACCGATCAGTATTGTGTTGCATTTCTTTTGGCTTCTCTATCTGGCTGATACGTCAAAGCAAGCAATTTATTTCCTATGTCAAAAGCGCCCCGCTTAGGCTACGAGGACAAGCAAAAGGGTGAAATTCCTTCTCTTTATAGCCGTGTCAGACCCTTTATTTCCATGGGAGGTGAATTTGGCTCATGGTCTGGCGAGTTTATTGTTAGGTGCTTAATGTTCCAGATTGCTTAATTACACAGCAGGAGAACGGGATACTTTCTCCAGTGCAATAAATTGTAATTAAACAGCAGGTTTATTCCTACAGCAGACGGAAGGAGAAGCGGCCACGTTTGCTTGCAGCAGTGTCAAAGATCGAATACCTTTGCTTTTCAATTCCAACCTTCCGCGGGCTACCGTCCTCCTCAATCTTTCTCTTCTGCACTTTGAAAAGAACCACACACACGTGTGTGTGTATTTTGTTTCTGCAGGGCTTCTTGCCCGTGTTCTCCTGGGGACAGCATTTGGCCATGGCCGGTGGCTCAGAGGCTGGGCACAGCCCTAAGCACAGCCTCATGTCACCAACGTTTAAGCTCACAAATAAGAAGCAGGCGCTGAAATCAAAATGGCATTTAATTAGCAGGGCTGGTAGCAACAGCTTCGAAATGACTGCCGAAATTTGTATTCAAACAGCAAGCTTTAATTTTGCTTTGAAAAAGGAGACCTCTGCATTACGTCATGTCATACTTCAGGAGGAACCAGGCTTTGTATCGGAAAATGCACCCCACGGTGTTGTGTATCCTCTCTGCAATCTTTGCTTTAAATACTCTTATGATGAATAAAACTAGTCTAAATGCAAATTTTCAACGATTATCTAAATCCTTGTTTCTTAAGACAAACCAACAAACACTTTTTGGGGTTTATTGTTGAATGCCTCTGAACATGAACAGTTCTCATGTAGAAATCTGTATTGAATTCATCAAAAGTAATGCTGGTCACCTTTTTTTTTGACTGATATCCAAACCCAACATCACCTTGGGTCATGGGAAATTTGAACTATCATCTTATGCTTAGTGCCAGTAGCTTTTGGGGATTGCCATTGGACCGAAACCACACTGAATTTGAGCATTTCCTCCCAGGGGTTTCAAGAAGCTTCTGTTTTTCTGCTCAGCTTGACTTGTAATCGTGCATCAATGTGAGTGAACCATGCGGTTCTTGTTTTTGAGTCTTTATAGGAAAATAAATGGTCTGTGGGAATTTCGTCCGAAGATGGCTCATCAGCACAGCTTGCTCTGGGGAGCAACAGGTGACACCTTGAGCAGTGAGACAGATCTCAAAATGCTTTCGAGTAATGTAATTACTTCTGCTTTACTGCTCAGATTTGCCCGTCTTTTCTATGAAAACGACTCCATGAGCTAAAAGTGAGGGAAACCCCTTCCATTTGCAGGCATTTGTAGTGGAGCTTTTGGCAGAAAAATCCCCATTTCAGCTCTGCAGAAGCTCAGGTTAAAAAAGTTAATTCTCCAAAATCATTTAGGAGTGTGTGAGGCACCACTAAAGGTTGCCTTTGTTCATCGTAGAGTTAAATATCTGTTTTTGTGCTTCATCTTAGATTGATGCTTATTACGAACAAAAAAAATCTTAACATTTGTAATGAATTATAATAAACAGTAAATGACTTTTAAAAGGAAGTTAGCCTGTGCTAGGAATGGAATATGAGTCTATTTGAAGGTAAAAATAAATCAACAGCCACAAAATGTAATTCCTAGGGTTATTTATTAACCACGAGGTATTTTGCTACACATTGTCATGTTTCTCTGATCACTTCTGTTGTGCAAATACTGGCGAGTGTGTTCTTTGTGGAGCTTTTTAGGTACAAGTTGTGTGTTATCAATGTCCAGTGTTAATAATCAGTGTAATGGATCTCTGTGTTCCTTTACCATTGCCATCTTATGGATTGTGTAAGCTTTTCTGTCTTGAGTACAATGTGGGGTTAGAATTTCTCCTTACAACCTGATCCTGGACTCCTCCAGAAGTCTCAGCTATTATGTCATTTTGGTGAATTTTGTCCTCAAGCATTAGCTACACGGAATGGTTAATAGTTGTCCCCAGAGTAATGCAGTCTGTGTTTCTCTCATTTTAATGTCATCTTCACAAATCCTCTGGAGTGTAGGACTGATGTATGGGATGTGTTTTGTTTATGCAGTTAGTTTTCTCACGGCTATCTCTGTTTCTTTTTTTTGCTGGATTACTATGCATTTAACTTGAAATGTTTAATGTGCTAAAAATAGTGCAACTGGATATGTTCCGATGGTTTCTGCAGTGGTTTGAAGACTGAAATTTGGGCGTAAAAAATACGTGTACATTATTGTGTATATATGCATATATATACGTATATATGTGTACATGTTTATATTAATATAAATATACACAGACCTGGGGGGCAGCAGGGTCCGAGTGGCCTCAAAACACGTACAGATGCATTTGACCTGCCCAGAGTTTTCCTCAATCTGTTTTCTTAAGTTCTGGCTGTGAGTCACTTGTGAAATGGTAACAGTTTCATAAATTCAAGATATTTTTTCTATTATTTTAATCAACAAAGCCATGGGATCTATGGCATCAGGCAATGTAAGACCCCAGTCCTCCAAAAACGCCTCCTCCATTCACCTCTATCTTACATTACCAACTTCCTTTATTCTGCTATAGAAAAGTATGAAGTTTTCTGTTCAATTTGAGTTTCCAAAGTGTTTAGTAGGGTTATTGTGTATAAACTTGTGTATTGTGTATAAACTGTGTCCCCCAGGTTTGCTTTTTCTCCTCGGGGCGTTGTTTTGGCCAAGCAGCATGGTTTGGCTGGAATCGCTATGCTGGCTTCAAGGGGCACTGAGAGCATGGGGTCATAGATTTACGAACAGGTATGAGGGCTGCCAGGATTGTATTTTAGAGCATATAAATTATACAGAAGTTGTTTCTTTTCTGTGATGAGTACCTCCAGATTCCCTCGGCTGGAGCTAGAGCCATGTAGCCCCATAGCAAACTGGAGCAATATATTTTTGGAGGTGTTCCTGGCCACCTTTGGTCTCTACCATACAAATAAAGGTACTCCTCTGGACCCAGAGGGCTCTGAGCTCCCTGCTTGCTGAGTACACACCCCTTGCATGCCACTCAGTGATGTGCTGGGGGCTGCTGTAGGAGTGAGAAGTGGCAGGATCCCTTAATGACCTTCTTCCCAGTTTGGGGAGAGGAGAGGCTTTGTACAGGAATTCTCATTTTTCTGTCTCATTTTTCTGTCTTGCACTGTTTTGTTACAGCCTAGATGGTGCTGATAGGCGTGATAACCCATGCGTGTGCTCTGCTTGCTCGTTGTCCCATTGCCCGTGCATGCACAAAGGCAGGGCTGTTTTCACGGCATTCCCTTCTCCTGGAGCTTCTTTATCAAATGTCCTTTGAAAACCACAAATTGGCCCTGAGCTGCTTTCTTCCCATTCAACCTCTGCTTTTAAATCCCTCTTGCACGTCTCCCCTCCGCGCGGTATTGGTGAGCAGATAAAACAGACGTGCTCTTCTGAGGTGAAATGTTCAAAAAGGAAAGGTTCAGTAGGATGTGAATTAAATAATGGCCATGGGTCATAGTAATTTTCCTTTTGATAATAGCTGTCTTATTCATGGATGATTGTTCTTGGGGATTAGTTTCTTGGTGAAAATGAGCAAAATTGCTCCATGGTTTTCATGTGTGGTGTTACAGACCTAAATTATTTCCTTTTTTAATACAAGAAATGGACAAAATTTCACCTGTAAGTGTAATATATGAAGCAAAGTTCACAATGAGCTTAGTATACTGCAAAGTATTGTCTGACAGACAGACTTTCTAAGAAAACTCAAGTGTTGAAAGCTTATATATGCAAGGGTTTTTACAGCTTTTGTGAGTTTATATGTGAGTTTAATCTTTTTTTAAGTTGTTTGAGTCTTGTATTTGTATTCACAGTATAACTGAATAAATTTTAAAACAAGTCTGAAGGAAATTTCCTATTTAAAGTGGTCTTCTTGTTTATCCCCTCGCAGATGGGAAGGTTGAAGTGACAAAAGAAGGCGTGAAGCTGTGCACCATGGGACCTGGCAAGGTATTTGGGGAGTTAGCCATTCTCTACAATTGCACCCGGACAGCAACTGTCAAAAGTAAGATCATTTTTGAACTTCGATGTTGAATGACTTGGTATTTCCTTGGGAAGCAGGCTTCTCATCTTCCCTTTGGAGTTGCAGCCTCTTTTCAATGTTCAGCCTTCTTAATTAATTAAGCTCTCTGTGGCATGGATTACAGCATTGCATTTAGCCACTGTGAGCAGGAAGAAGATAGAAAAGAAACGCTTCACCGGGTTCTTTCACTGCGGTTTGTTCCTGTAGGGCACCTCCTGTGTTAATGCAGTGGTTGATGCTGCTGTATGCAGAGGAGTCTGCAGCCAATACCCCTGCTGTCCATATGGCAGTGATGCCTACAGTGAGGATCAGGACAAGGTACAGGACAGGAGCTGTCCTATTGCATGGTCACGGATCTTGGAAACTTGTATGAGTTTCTAAGAGGGCAGAAGCATGGCTGAGTTTTTTCAGTCCTGCTGCTGCACTGTCCTCCTACGCGTACACTCTTATTTCAAACCCTGTGGATGAACAGAAACAAGCTATGGGTAAAAGGTTTCCCTGCACTGTGATGGTGTATGGTGCAGAGTAGGATGCAGCCCAAACTCAGGATATGACTGTTGCTTTTAAGAGCACTGTAAGTGTAAGTATTCAATGGAAACTGGAAGTAAAGTTTATGTATTTTTTCAGGACAAGTCATTGTTTTCCCCCTAAACTGATTAAGCAGACAGAATTGGAAAAAAAAGAAAAAAGAAAAAAGAAAAAAGAAAAAGAAAAAAGAAAAAAAAAAAAGCCCAGGTGGCACTGATCCGTTGCTCTAAGTCTTTGGCTCTTCTCCTGTAATCTGGTTTCTTTTATGAGTGTTCTGGGCAAAGCTTGGGTTGCACAATAAGTAGAGGAAAATTGCATTACTATGTATGTCATAAATATGTTTTCATTTATTGTAGTTGAGAATTTTTGATCTTGGGGATAAGAGCTCGAGATGAAATCTTAAGCTGTGGGGTTTTATGAGAGATGGAATATAGTTCTGTAGGGGAAGAGTTAGGATACAGGTGGGATAGATCATGAGAGTAATACAGAGACAAAAAAAAGTTCCTGTTCAGAAGAGAGTCTTTCAAAAATGTGTAATTTTTACTTCAAAAGGAGAAAGAAGAAAGGAACAATGGACAGAAGTGTCAAAACAAGAAAAGATAATGGGATGTTATCCCTAATCCTTAAGAATCTGTCTGAAGTACTCTTGTTTTGCCTATGTAAGCCTTGCCTTTTTACAAGTATTGTTTACTGCAGGTAGATGCTTGGCTAACCTGTAGTCAGTTCATTGGCAGCACAGTTCATGCCTCGCAGTAATCCGTAATCCCAAATGATGGAGCAAATGTGCTTAATGCACGGGTTGTGCCGAGCCCCAGGCCCCGGAGACCTTGGGAATGATTAGGGCCATGTGCTGGGCTTCTCCCTGATGCAATGCTTGATCTCCTGCCATGTACTGTGGGTGTGAATGGGAAGCAGGTGTTGATCCACCCTGTTTCCCCGTGCCTCCTGCCCCGTCAATGTGTTCTCCATGTAGTCATATAGGCTGTATTGCCGTCTCAGTTGAGGCTTGGAGGTTTGGTGATTGTGATGAATTCAGCCAAGCTGCAGGTTTTTGTGGTAATACAGGAAGTTGGAAAGAGCAGAGAGAAACAGGGGAGATGATCAATCCCTAGGAAGGGACAGGAGTGGATCCTCATTTATTTCCCCTTAGAAGAAGAGAACTAAAAGGGACTGGATCCTCTGGTACCACGAGCACTACACCATCGTGCAGTCACACCACTTTTTGTGCAGTGCCCCTTCTCAGCGTGTTCGTACAAGTCAGTCCAATGGGATATAATACTGGCGGCTGTTTTTACTGCCAGCTTTACTGTTACTGGCTCTGTAAAGTTCTGCATGTCCCTATCTTGAGCAGACTTCCAGATTGCCTTTTGGTGCTTACTTTTACTAAATCCCTCTTTCTTTCATTGTTCAACGGGGGGCAATTGTAAGGCTGCTACTATAAGCACCCCTGGAAAGATCTTCCATCGAGAAGGAGGTGCCTGCATTTGTTGTTTTACTCTGTTCCTTTCCCATTAGCATTGTAAAATTATGGTAATTATGCACCTCCTTCCACCAGCAGCTGGCAGGCTTTTGTAATCTCCCTTCTGATGCCAGCAAGTGGTTTTTAGGTGGTTTCTCTCTCGGTATTGCACAAGTAGGTAGCAGTCATGGTTGTAATCAGCTTTGTCCTTTCAAGTGCAGTGGCATGCAAGGTCACAGCTCGGCTTTTGGGAACTGTTTCAGCTAGACCTAACCAAACAGAGCCAGGTCTTTGAGGCGTGTGGATCAGTTTAGGGAGCATTATTGACTTAAATTGTTGCTGATGCTGCTAATAAATGGCTTCAAACATCTGTTTGTTCTTTTGGCTAAATGATAAATAAATGTCATAAGCCTCTAGAAGGGCGAATGCTAGAAAATATTCCATTAAGTCTGATGATAACTTTGATCATTACAAGGTTTATTTCAGGAGAAATGAACAATTGATGATTGTAATGAAAACAGACACCCAGTCAACAGTGATGCTGGTGATGGGGAAGATGTGTCAAAGGGCATCATACAACTTTCATTTACAGAAACACTTTAAGTCAGGGCTTCCCAATTTTCAGCAGATAGATTTCCATTACCTCTGGTGTCAGAAGTGCTTTTTGTGCCTGCCAGTACTTCATTACAAGGGCATTAAGTATTTCTTCTTAAAAAATGAAGTTGCAGCAAAGACTTGAATGAGGGATGCGTTATGGGAATGTGAAGCTCAGCAGTGCCTTTGGGCCGTAATGATGTGTCAGCCATGCTGACATCTCGTGCTGCAACTTGTTTGTATGTGTGCTCGTGCTTGGGCTTGGTAAATAATAAAGTTTTTAGTGTCATTACTCAGTGCAGTAATCTGCACGGGCTCCTCAGCTGCTGCTCACTCTGTAGGAGCTTGCAGCCTTAAAGGGATAAATCCCTACAGGAAGTCCTTCGCCATCTGAAAACACTTCAGAAGATGTTAAGTTATAATTATTCTGATCTGACTCCTTCTGGTTCATTATGACCTCTTTAATGAGACAACCCAGGTATTTTGAAAGGCTGCCCTAAGATAATTCTGACAGTATTTTCTCAGTTGTTACTACAGTCTTAGGTAAAAGGAGGTTGGGTTCTAAGAGCACCAGGGCCTTTGGACAAGGTGTTTCAGAGCACATTTTCTCAGTTGTTCTGAACCTTTTGCTTTTCATTTCCAGATATTAGAGAAAGATTATTATTATTATTATTATTTTTCTGGAGACTGTTCAGGCTGATGCTCCAAGTGTGTCATTGTCATTGCTTTCCAGAGTGCTGCTGTTCACAAATATGCTTCCCTCACATACAGAGCGAAATCAGCAGCTACATTTCTCTTGGATCTGTGTTCATTATCCATTGCCTACATGCAAAACTTGAGGCTACTTGCAATTTAAAGCAGAATAAGACTTTCCTCCCTAATGCCAACGAATAATTTTATTCAGTCCATTAGAATAAGAGAAAGGAAATCCCACTCATTACTAAGGCCGGCATGCTAAAATGATGTGTCTAGTCCCCTGGGAGAGTAGCATCATCCAAGTGTGCCTGTTTAGCTATATATCTCAAATTGCCTCTGAGGTCTATCATCACCTCTTTGAGGAAGCAAAACAGTAGAGGTGTCACCGAGTTTTCAGTGGTGTGACAGGACAGGACGGGGAGGCTCTGGTGATCATACACCTTGGCTGTCCTGCAGCCGCCCTGCTCAATTGCAATTCCCTTTAATTAGGAGTCTTTCCAGTTTGCCAAGAGACCTAAGAAAAGAAGGATTTTATCTTGCTTGCTGCCAAGCAAACAGCATCTCCAAACATGTTATCACATGAGCCTGAAAGAAGCAAAAAGCTTTATTAGAATTTAAATTCGATTTTGTTCATTAGTAACAGGAATGGTAGAAGGGGCTGCCTGATAAGTCAGAAAGAAACAAAAAGGCAGAAAATCCAACCCAATGGGTAGGGCTGTATACAAAACCTGTTAATTCTTCATTGGATTACACAAAAGATCTGCGTAGTAAGTGGAAATTCTTCCAAGATACTAATCCTCTGCAGTTGTTTTCACTCTGAATAATCTGATGAATAGAGTTGCATGCTGTTTTGGCAGGCAGTTTGGGGGAACCCTGATTTTGTGAAAGGAGTGGATTCCTGCACCTAAGGGTATGATATTTATTTGGGAGGTGGCTTTAGCATCTGAATTTCAGTTCTCCCCTGAGAAAAATATCATAACGAACCCCTCACAAAGCCAGCTCGCTGCAGGACAGCTGGTTTCAGTGGAGTTGTATGCAACTTGGCACCAGCCTATGTTTTCAGGGAAACAACTTGGGCAAAAAAAGAAAGCACAAGCTAAAGCTGATAAACTGTAAATTATGTAAATCTTTTATTGTTGTTGTTGTTTTTTGTCTGGTAACACCAGCAGTGTGTCCTCAAACAAGAGTTGCTCGAGCCTTCTCTGCTTATCAGCAGTGCTAATTCTGCAAAGCTCACTGCCGTGCAGTGTGGTTGGTGAAGGAGTTTGTAAGTTTTGTCGCCAAGCTCGGATGAGTTTGAGTTCTCCATCACTGTGTTTTTAATGAAGTCCTATGGAAATGCTGGCTCACTTGCTAGCTGCAGCCCCAGAAAATACTCTGACTTAAAAGGAGCTTGGTAAGGGTGATAATTTGCAAGGAAAACTCAGGCAACGGTGTGCCAGTTGCCAATTAAAACTGCAGAGACTCATTAAAAACCTTAGAGAAAGATGTTCAGATACTCTCCTTCAACAATCAGAGGAGCTTGTGTAAAGTTTGCTCTGATCTTCTCAAAACAAGGATGTTGGAAAGCAAAGGTTGATTTTAGATCTTCAGCTGCTTGGTTAAAAGCTGTCTGGTCTCTCTCCCAGGTTGTGCAAACCGGAGACTGGGGCCACGGAGCAGCCTGCCTTTAGAAGAGCTCATGAGCTTGCAGAACTGGGTTGCATGTTCTTTGTTTCTTCCATTTCTGCGTGTGGCCTTTTCTTTCTTCCCACAACTATGTAAATAGTGGCTTTTGATGATTATTTCAGTATTTTTGGCAGGAGGTTTTGATCCTTACCACTTCAGGAGTTTGAACAGCAGTATCCATTGAAACATCTTTTTGACTCGGGCTTTCACCACTGAAAGTCTTTGGTATAGAAAGCTAACAACCCTGTCTGGGAAATAGATGCTTTCTGCCATACCTTACAGTTTCAACCCTGCTAATAACACAGGAGGGAAGTTAGTTTCTGACTTTAAACACCATGACCCGACATTTGAAAAGTTTAATTCTTTGTTCTTTTTTCCCCATTTCAGTGTTTCTGCCCTACAAGGTTTGAAGGAAAGCAAAGCCCCATTTATCCAGTTCCTAGGAATCATGAGACTGAAAAAAAAAAAAGAAAAAAAAAAAAAGACTAATTTGCAAGGAAAGTGCAAGTTCTGACAAAATTTTATTTCACTCTAAAGAAATGCTTTCTCCTTCACGTTTTACTGGATCAACGTATTGATGCCCAGGATACTGTGGTTCAGTGCCTGCATGTGGAGCAGCTGCAACCTGAGCAAAGGTGGACGAGTCGGGTGCTGCTGCGTCGTGGCTTGGCTGCCTTGCAGGGCACTGCCACTGCCTCTGGCGATTTGCGCTGCAGACCTTCCCTCCTTTGGTTTCAGCTGCTGCTATAAACAAGAAGTCCCTAGTGCTTGCTCGCTTCTTGCTCTTCTTCTGGGAGGGGTGTGTGTATTTTCTGTTTGAGTTTTTTAATTAGTGCCTTTAATTAGAAGAAACTTTTTTTTCTTTTTTGGCATTAACGTTATGGTTTCTTTATTTGCTTGCTGTTGGCATCTTTGGCATTTTCCAAGTCTTTTCGGCATGGAAAGTTATGCACGGTAGTTTTTTATTTTCCTTACATCCTTTCCTGTGGCTCATTTGGCTGGAATTGTTCATTTGTCAATTTTGTTGTTGTTGTTGTTCTTTCTCTCTTTCTCTCTCCCTCTCCCTCTCTTTCTCTGTCTTTTTTTAAAAACTGAATTGTTTATTTACCTTTTTTTTTTCCCCATTAAACTTATTCTATATTAGCTTTGTCACAGTGCTTGCCCAGTTCCCAGCTTTTTCCCTGCCGTCCTTTATCTAGCTGTAATTCTGCCATTACCTTTATTAGATCACCTGCAGGTACTTCGGAGGAGAGGCACTGAAGTGAGTCGTCGTCTTTGCTTGCAGAGCTCATTAGATCAGAGAGAGCGAAGTAGTGAGGACTTTTTCAACCAGTTGAGGTGTTCTACTCAGTGAAGACATTAAATCTGTCTTGGAGGCAGGAGTGGAAGAGGATGCTGAAGCATGGTTGAGTGCTTGTATAGGCAGCGTATGAAACTAAATTTCTGCAGCTTTATTCAGTACAGAGTTTCAGGGTACATACATGGCACTGTCCTGCAAGGAGGGCAGGAAACAAGTGCAGCAGCATCCTAAGTGCCTGAATGAATCTCTCTGTTTTCTTATTTTGGTAATTTCCTAGTCAACTCTAGAATAGATTGAAGGTTTCAGTTTCAGTTCAATCTTTAGCACCTACTTGTAGGCTTTAGGAAGGCTATTACAAAGCAGTGCCTGGAAAGCTCGCAGGCAGTTTAATTTAGGAGACACCCTGAGGAATGGGACTTGCAAACTCGTTGTGGCTAGGTTTGCACAATGGAGCATGGAGAAAATTGCATGCTGGCTTTGTTGAGTAGCTGGAGAACTAAAGGCTTATAAAGCTCTTCTCACCAGAAACATTCCTGAAGTGCTTTCACCAAAAGTGCTGCTGAGAGCAGCTCCTGCAGCATGTGGAGACTTAGAAACTCAGTGCAGTTTGAAGGCTACATGGCAGAGCTTGTGTACGGCGAGCTGGGGCTGAGGGAGATGTGCAGGGATGCATGGGCAGGTGTCCTGCTGCCCTACAGAGGCCACCATTCCCCTCCAGATCCTCAACCATGCTGCTCGTCCCTGGACGATGCCCTGGGAGGACTGTGGATGCTCAGATGGTGCTGACCAGCTGTATCCAGGTGCCCCAACTTAGTCTTGCAGTCTGTGCCTGCCATGTTGCAGAGAATCACTTTCCTCTCCATCAGATGTATAAAACTATGTAAAATTCAATAGCATGAAATCATCTTATTACAGGAAATCATGTTATTACAGGAAAAAGATCCACTATAAGTCCAGGGTTAAAACTATAGTATTATATAGTAGTATTTGCCAGTGCTCATGAAAAAACAATATTCGTTGTGCCTGATGTGGAAGGATGATCATTGTTCAGGGGAAAAGAACCCCTGAGTTGTTTTTAAATACTCCTGAAAATTATTTTGTTGGTATTTTTCATGTTGTTTTAATTACAGAGTTGGATAATCTGAGAAATAAACACAGTTAAACACATCTATAAGTAGATTATGACTTTCTCCATGCAGTCCTTGAAGAAGTAGCTAGCAGCAGCTGTAAAATAATTACTTCACAAGAGCTTCCTTTCCATCCCCTTCTATTCATGTCTCCGAAAACATTACTGATGCATGAAATCAGGCTAGAGCAGTTCTGATAAATGGGATGACTGAACTTCTCTAATGATAGTAAGCCTTTGCTTAGAGCAGAGTTTGATAAACAAGGGAATGCAATAATAGTATTTGCAGTTTATATTAATTTATGAGCTCAACAATACATGGTCTTTTCTCAGACTGAAACACAAAAGAGTGCACAAAGTCTGGTTTTGATGCACCGATATACAAAAGTTTCTTATTCCAGACTGTTTTCTAGCACTAATTGTAGAAGAATGAGCTGCTTGGTATTAAGACAGGCACAGAAATGAACAATTTGTGTTTCAGAACCAAAGCAAGCCCTCCCTTTTGTTCTCTAAAACCACTTTAGGAGATGCTTGATAAGAGGAATTTACTCTGTGCTACCTTTCCTGATATCTGTGAAAACATAGTTTTAAAGATACTTTTAGCTTCCATAACTTAGTATTTCTTTCTGATTTACAGTGGATTAATTTTAAAGATTTGAGTACACCTTTCTGTACTGGAGGATTTGTGCTTCCCTCCATTAAAAGTCCATCACTTTCAATAAAACTGTTTCCATTATTCACTGCAAGTGATTTGTAAGGATTTTTTAAATTCTTCCAGTATTGAAAGACCTTTTTTTGCTCTGACAAATATAAGATCAACAATGAGTATTTGTATCTGCTATGTTTTGGTTTAAATTTGAACTCTTTCTCCCTTACTTAGTCTTCTGTATTTGCACCTGAAGAACTTATGGTAAATTTGGTAGCTTCTGTAAGGTTTCTGACTCTAAAATAAAATAACTTCAGAAGAATCTACAGCTTCCACGTGTTGTCCATGTGAACAGCTGAGGAGATACTCTAGCAACAGACTACCTCAGCGTGGGCTGTTAGCGTAACTTACATGAGAAAAGTTGCAAATAACAATATGGAAGCTGTCCTTCTTCATTTTTAATTAATTTAAATTCATAAACTGTAGGTAGAATATGCAAGTGGTTCTAGGGCTGGCATAAGGCAAGTGATACCCTCATCTTCTGGCT
Organism: Stictonetta naevosa; assembly: GCA_011074415.1. Classification (NCBI taxonomy): domain Eukaryota; kingdom Metazoa; phylum Chordata; class Aves; order Anseriformes; family Anatidae; genus Stictonetta; species Stictonetta naevosa. The sequence continues at coordinate 894,604 of CM021702.1, forward strand.
ATGAACACTCCTCCCTGCATGTCAGCAGGCAAGTGGTTTGACTCCGTAAACAATTATCTTGAAATGAGCTTGAAGCCTTCTTTCATGCCTCTCTGGAAGGCTGTTTAGCAGGAAAAAGTTTGTCTTCCCTCCCCTCATCCTGCTCGCTCGCTAGATGTGTTTCTGGATCTTGAGCCATGGAGCTCCATCCCTGTGCTAAGCACGTTCCCCTGCCCGGGCAGGGCAGGATTAGCATGCCACACGACACAAGCAGTATGCTTATTCTCTATGTGGTTAGAGGTCACCGATAAATCTCTACAGGCATTTAAACAGCACATAAGGATGCGTTTGTTGACAGATTGGCACTGCTTGTTGTCTTGCATGGCTTCACGAGTGGCTTGTCCAGTTCAGCCTAGAGACAGTGAGCAGCACTCCTGCTTGGCGCCTGTCCAAAGCCAAAATTTAGACTCTGCAATGAAAAAATGTGTGCAAACACTGAAACTGCAAGTGTTCTTCTCTTATATACTCCCAAATATAATGCTAGCTATTCTTCCTTATTTTTGCATTCCTTTTTAGCTGTTGCGTAGCACAGAGTAAGGCAGGACTCACCGTAACAGCACGGTGCTGGAGGAAGGCACCTTCCTGTTGGGTTGGTGGGCAGCCCTGGGAGCCAGGGACATACAGGAGAGGAGCAGACAGCCCATGAGGGGATGGAAAGTGGCTCCCGTGGGAAAGCAGGAGGAATTGTGGAGTTTGTTGTGACTGACAAAGCTGCCGAAAGTTGCTGGTGGGAAGTAGGTGGCTCTTTCTGGAAGTGGTCTGCACTCTAGTCTTCATTGCCTGGGTGTTTTCAGAGTAAGAGGTGTTGGCGTAGCAGATGGCTCTGCCATGTGCTGTATTACATAGTGTTTGAGGTTGTAGTTAATACATGGAAAAACAAAATAGAGACGGAAGGAAACATGTCGATCTCCTACACTGCCGGCTTTGCTTGTAGATTTTTGTTACAATTCACCATCTGTGACTGCTGATTTACCTTCAGGAATTGTGAATTCTTGGAGCTGGGTTGGTGTCCTTCTATACAATAGTATGCTCATTTGGGGGGCTGACATTACTGCCCGACTTCTCAGCATTTCCCAGAATAATTGATTGAGCCAGCAGCATACAAATTGTTTGCAACCTTCTATTCAGGGAACATAAGCCACACAAAATTGAATTCTTGAAGCAGCACTAAGGAACAGGTAGGAACAGCTGCAAATCTTTTTTCCTTTTCTTCTTCTTTTTAAGCTTTGCTAAATTATCAGCTGGCTGATGGTAGTGAAGCACTAGTTTATCAAATCAAGAGAACCAGGAGAAAAGCTTTCTCCCTCCCTGCAGTGGATGTAAGGTAGAAGGTATTTATGGAGACAGCACCTGATGGTACATTGAATAAATGACAGGTGTGGGTTATCTCTCCTGGAATCGTGTGATCAACTCCATCAGGGATCTGACTGCCAGGGTATGGGCTTCAGGCTAGCACCTTGCTTATGAGGGCTGTATTCTCTGCATCCTTTTAATGGCAGTGCATTAACATTCAAGTTGTCTTAGTTTAAAATGCTGTTCAGCTTGATGAGACTGATGCTGCTGTATGTTATTGTGGGGCCCATTGCCAAGAAGCGGTCTCTGAAGCAAATATATAGCCAGCACTGAGGCTGTTTTTTGAGCAGACCTTTCTGTGATGGCCCTGGTGACATCTTTTATGGGCACAAAAGTCCTGGAAAGGTTTTCAGGGCATGGATGGGACTTGATGTGTGAGGGCTCCATCTCCCTCATCTGCTATATGGGATGAACGCAAGTCAAAGGGAGCAAGCAGCAGCCCTCTAGCTGGGGATGTTGCAGACAGTGTCTGTGTTAATACAAAAATACGTTCATTACTTAATGTCCAGCACCACTTCTATGTTCTTGATACATTTGTGTTGCTGTGACTACCTTTGCACTTGTACAGCCGAGCTGTTCTGTTTCTCTGTTTCATGGATGCTGTTTGAAGTGGTGTTTTTTGGACCACGTGTTGGGAAGATGTTTCAAGTTGAGAAAAAGCTGTTAAGGGCAACCAGAATTGTATGTTAGTAAGCCTTCATCTACCATAGCTATGTACAACTGCAGTGATATGTCAATTTAAAATAGCGATTAATGTGACGCATTAGTTATAGTTCCTGAAGAAAAATAAATCTCCATAGGATCTGAAAACTGCTACTGCATTTTTCAGGTCTGCATATTGTCTCGTCAAACTTGCTGTCCTTTCTCATCTACAGATACTCCGTGACAAAACAACTGAAATTGTCTCTATTATATACATCTTCTAACCATAAATCCATTTACTAGTGACAACTGGGCTAAGCTGGGGGGGGGAAATTGTAAGCTTCCTGTGTGCTGTGATGCCTTAGATGCGGTTTTAGTGACCAATATTTACTCCAGTTTGTCATGCTATAAAGAAGGCTGTAATTTACTTGCACTTATCCACTTTAAAGGTTGCTGGCAAAGATGGATTTAGTATTATTTAAGTGCCAGTGTTTAAAAGCAGTTGAATACCCAATAGATCAACAAAATGGCAGATAAACTTTTTAATTAAGAAAGCAACCAAATTCTCAGTATTGCAGGACTGAAAAATTCATTACATTTCATGAACTGCATCTTGTCTCTGAGTGTAATCGGACCAGGAACATTTCATTTCCTTTAGACTGCAATAAAAAACATCCAGACAACAGACCCTTACAAGTGTATTTACTCCTCCTAAGGTATTTGCAAAACCCTGCCTTTCTGAGTTCAAAAGTAATGAGTGTTTGATAGGTGTCTGGTGAAGGTCTGCTCTCCTCAGCGTCTGCCCAGTGCACAGGAGAGGAAAATGAGATGTGAATAGTATGTTATTTTAGTTATCAGGAGGAAAAAGGAACGTGTGAGGAAGCTGAATCATGTTTTGGTAGTTCTCTGGTAATTCAAGTGCCACGATAAAGTTGTGTCTTTTATTTTCATATAACAAGGAATGGGCACCCTGAATTGTTGTTTTTATGGGAACTGAGTTGAACGCGGAGCCATCTGAAGCCAGCTGAGCAGCCCAGATGGCATTGAAGACTAAATGTAGCCACCTAAACACGGAGAAATCCTTGCCATCTTTGAGAAGGCAGTTGAATTGTCTCAATTTCTTGGGTATTCTCTCAGCTCTTGTGTCACTCCACCTGCTTCCTCTGTAGCTGCAGCAGAAGGTGGGAGTCATGGTTTGTTCAATTTGCCGAACACCCAGCTCAGCACCCGGCCCTTGAAACTTGGGTTTTCTTCCCTGGGCCCTGGCTGAGAGCATTGTCCTTGGGCAGCAAACCTCCTCAGTGCGGGCGCATTGTGCCACTGGCCCACAGCAGCTTTTGCTGGGTACCATCCCAGATCGTGCAGCTAGAAAAGGGCTGGAAAGGGAGCTCCTCACCCTGGGGTAACCGCTCATCTGTTCCCTGGCTTGCTGTTCAATTAGCTGTATGGATACTTCTGCTTATCTTCCTTTGGTGCTTCAGGCCGGGGAGGAGTCTCGTTTCGCCTTTCCCTGCCTCTCCTGACGGTAATCCAAAGTCAGGGAGCATTGCTCAGCTCACAGCTATCTCTCTGTGCCCACTCAGGCGCTTTCAAGCCTCACTGGCTTTGCTCAGCCCTTGAAGTAGGGAGCAAATTTTGCCTAATGTCTGCTGATCTCACGCTGTGTTATTTCTCATGGATGAACACACCAATCAGTATATGTATATAGGACATAGATGCACACAGGCAACCACAGGCTTGGGAAACGCCACCAGCCGTGGAAACGCATCAACGGCCTGGCCGGATCCATAGCCGGGGCAGATCATGGTCACCCAGAAAAGGGCCTGGTGTGAAAACACTGGATAACAGATCGGGACTTGAAGGTGTTTTGAAAGGATAAGGGTACTCAAGTGATGGATCTAAAAAAGTTTTCTCTAATCCCGTGTTCTAAGTGGCTTGCACAGCAGCAATTTATGGCCCTGTTTTCATTGCATCTTAAATGCTTACTTTTAGGAGGCATCATTGCACCATTACAAACCATTAGCTTGGCTTCTAGGTGATCATAAAGGGATCTTCATTTTTTTTCCCCTTTTTCTGATGACACAGGCACTTGTCGATTTGGACTGCAGCCGCTATCGTTTCTGACACTGCCCGTGGCACGCTCCAAGGTCGATGCTCCTGTATTAAAAATTGCGTTGGCTAAAATAGAAAGCATTCCCATGGGGATGTTGCATGTTTTGTGCCCTCTGTGACGGGCAGTCCTGACTTTCCAATTGTACGAGTGCCATGCAGGAAGCTGGTAAAACTTGATGGAAGAGATGACGGAGCATTATCCATTCCCAGCAGCGGGGAGAAGTTTGCTGCTGTGCCAGATGCCGAGATGTGCTGCAGATGCTGCATGCTCCTGGGGTGGAGGCCACACGTTGTTTACACTACAGATAATGGTTCCCCCACGTGAGACAGTGCAAAGGAGCCTCTGGAAGGGGAATTGAGGAAAATTTAGCTGAATGAGTGAAGCGGGTGAACGCTGCTGTGCTTTGGGTGTGAAGGCTCTTTTGGAGAACCTAAAGTGGTTCCATGATGTGCGAACACCTCGGTCTAGGATGTGCTCAAGTTGGTTGGAAGGGACCTCAGCGGCTTGAAATGGTCGTGAAACCCCAAAGGATGGAGACCTCCCTGGTGCCCTGTCCCAGGGACCCACCACCCTCCTGAGGAAGAAGCTTTTTGACAAAACCAACCAGAATCTCCCCAGATCCACAGCTGTCAGCTCTTGGTGCCTCCTGGCACTCAGGTGCACACTCTGTGGCCAGCGGGACAGGAACAGCACTGGGAAGTAATCCGGGTTCAATATTAACTCCCTCTGCACATCCAAAAGAAACCCCCCAAAAGAGCTTTGGGTTATTTTTAACCTAAATGTCGACTTTTCAGTGCAGCTGCATAAACAGTTTTACTGGCAGGAGCTAGGGGCAGTGCGTGGGAATGGGAAGCCTGGGAGAGGAGGAATGCAGTCGGCACTGCTCTGGGTAGCAGTGGAAAAACGTTAAAAGTGCATAAATCCTCCTTATTCTGCGCTGCAGTGTTCGGGTAGGACTTAACGGGTTTTTGTGCAGGGAGAAGGTGGGCAGCAGAGGAACGCCATGCCCCTACACGGCCGTAGCACGTTTCCCATCGTAATTTAGTTACTGGCAAATCCTTTATTAGCTGGTGTCATCTTTGAGATGACAAGAGAAAAGGGGTTTTCATCTGCCATTGAAGGTTGCTTTTTTTAATCTGCCCATTGAAGAGCTTTTAATCTGCTGTTAACTTCTCCTGGAAGCTGTCGATACTGAGGCATTAGCAAATTTGACTAGTAATGATGTGAAATCCAGTCACATTGTGATTGGGTAGTTACACCAGTCCAATCGTGTTTGCACGTCATTTTTTTCATTAGAGGGAAATGAATACAGTCTGTTGAATGGAGGCTTCTAAAAGACAATTTAAAAATGAAGTATTTTGAACCGAATATTGCAGGGCAGTCAAATAGTATTATTCTTCAAGCCTGATCTGGAAATTTTCTGCCATTCTTCACTGTGCAAATATTTGCTTCAAATTAATCACAAAGGATTTTTGTTATTTACTTAACAATTAAAAATGGGACAACGCTTACTTGGCAAACATTGTAATGCCTAGAAAGACGTACTAACACGTATGTACTACAAAAGGGTGGTAAATCCACTGAACTGATGGGTTTGGCTGCTGCTACAGTAGGCATTCCTGTGGTTTGAAAGAAATCCCTTCTCCCTTCCCTTTGAAACAGAGGATGATGATGAAGGGTGCATTCAAGAGCTGTTGTTCAACTCCTGCTTTCTTGTTACTGTGATCTCCCCTCTATTCTGGCAAATAAAAGCCTGCATCAGTGCATCAATTGCAACAGGCGGTGTTATCAAGGTCAGGGAGACTCCGGGCATCACTCTGCTGTTGCTTCTTTCTGGCTTTTGAATGGAAAGACATAGGTGAATGCGCGTGTTTCTCTAGCTGGCCCTGTGTGGATGTGTTTTCTCGCAGGAGACCCATCAGTGCTCGTCCAGAACAAGCTGCCAGACCTCGCCGGAGCTGACTCAGGCTCTCTTCTGGCGGGGCTGGAGAAAAGCATGGGTCTCTGTGACTGGGATGCGTGCTAAATTCTTACAAAACCAAGTGTCACAGCAATAAGACCCATGGCTGCATTGCCCCTTGATGTTGTTTATATGCATGCTTTAAAGACTTGACGTCAGAAAATATTTATCCTGTCCTCCCTCTGTTGGTGCTGAGTGTTACTGAGCCCACTCCACCTTCCCACCCTGCTGACCCCAGGCACCTTGATGTCTGTACGTCACATTAACATGTACATCACAGTGCTGCGCTGTGCTTTAAGTGCTTTTGAGGCCACAGAAAAGGGCTGTGGCTTATGCTTTATATTTTGAAGTCTGTGAAACGGCTGAAGGGTTTTCCGAATGTCCTTGAGTTGCTGTATAGATGCACAGTTCGAAGGCAGGAAAGAGAGTCCTGAATTTAAGGGTAAAACTGGTGAATCTGGTTCAGCTCTGGGCTGTGCCAACAGAGTGGATAGAGCCTGAGAGCACAGCCTGCTCCCCAGTCGCTGAGATTTTTTTGGAGGGTGGGAGGTTTGGAGGAAAGGCTCTTATTTTTCCAGCTTATTTTGGAAATTTAATCTTTTCTCTGTGTGTACATGCTAGGTTCTGAAAGATGAATAATAATGTTATGAAACCATGTTTAAAAATAGTCCGTGCTTGCTTTTAGTCTGATAAAGTGTTACCAACTTTCTCTAATCTCAATTTATCCTTGAATGGCATAAGAGCAGAAATTAGTTGGGAAATAATTCCTTGTGGAAAGAAATACTCCTTTTCCATATCGCTTCTTTTCTCTGTGCTGTAGTTACTTCACTGCGACAGATTTGTACGGGCGATTAACGCACAGATTCTGAACTCAGCGTGTTTAGAAGTGGAACAATGTAAATGTCATTTAATTACTATTGTAATTCTTATTGTAATGCAGTGCTATAGCTCTCCAGTGCTTGAAATGAAAATCTGACACACGGAGTTATTTGAGGAGGTGCGCCTTTCTACAGCCTTCTGCAGACTGGGTTGTCTGGCTTTGACTGATGTGAGTCGAATAAAACCAAGCAGCTGTTACTTTTCCTTAGGAAATAAGGGATACAAATACTGCAAAGCCATACACCTTTCCTTTTCCTAGCATCCATCTCTAGCAGGACATCTGGGGGAGCAACCAGCAGAATAGAGGTCTCTGCATTTTCACGGGGCTGCTCGGAAGGCAACCTTTAGGCACGGTGTCCTTCTTTCCCTAAACCTGTCTCTATGTACAGATCTGGTCCATCCAGAACTGAGCTGTTTACGAGTGAGTACTTGCCTGGCTCAACATTTCGTAAAATTTCGGATATTATATCCAGGACATAAAGAGATGAAGAGTCAGCCTCTCTGAACCCTCCTGAGGAAAATCTTTTGGTAGAAAATTTTGTTTTAATGGGGAGTTATTTCTCAGCTTCTACAACTTATTTTCCACCAAGTATTTATCCAGATCCATGTAATATTTCTCCAACAGCAGAGACATTAACCTTTATTAACCACTGCAGAGATTGTTACTACTTAAAGGCTAACATGATAATTAGGACTGCATCTTGGGCTAAGTTCACTCCTGCTCTAAGTGCGTTAATTTTATGACAATGATAAGGTAAAGTAAGGTAGTAATTAGTTTTTCCCTCTGTGTGGAGAAACATTATGTGAAACATTGCTATAAATTCAGACTTCTGAGTCCAGGGGGCTGTAAGACATTTGTAATCACAAATTATATTGCAGTTAGTTTAGCAAAAGATCCATAGTCTGACTACAGCTTGCTACGAACACCAGTACTTTCATATGCTAAGCCTGTTTAATGGAAAAGCAAAGATACCCCAAGCTGGGAAGAAAGCGCGTCAGCACTTGCTGACTGCCTGTAGCTATACCAGTGCTACAATTCTCAATTGCAGCGCCGAGCAAAGTGGCATGGGATGGTTTCATCTTTCCTTCTTACATTTAGACACTACCAGATTTAGTCCTGGCTGCTTTCTGAATGTTCATGCCATGGAGAACAAGGACATGATTTCCAGCTGAAGCCGCAGACGGAGATCCATTGGGAAGGGCGTGTTTAGAGTCTGTCAGCTCTCTTGAAGCCTATTCTGAGTGGCATTAAAAGCCGATCATAATGTATGTGCAATTAATCACATTTCAAAACCAATGGGCAATTGGTGAATATATTTTTGTTTTGCATCTAGTCTTAAATAACATTTCTCATGATTTTTTCTTACTACAGCTTCCAAACCTACATAAAGTTCACGTTGTGAACAGGAGGGGTGCATGTAGGGGGGAAAAAGCATTTTTAAATATCTGGTGAGCTTGACTGTGTGGGCAGGCTGTGGAAGAGATCTAAAGCTTGCCACAGGCTCTTGCACACACCAGCATGTGCTTTGGCCTGTAACATGTCGGATGGAGCTGGTCGCATCCTGCTCTGATCTGTGTGTCGTGCTGGCACATGAATATTTCCTCTCCTCTGCTTCCAAAGTGCTGTCAGGTTGGGGGGGATGAGATGGTGGAAATGGCCAGCAGCTGTCTCGTCTCCTCCCACTTCTCTGCCACTCACCAGAGATTTCTGGCACTAACTCACTAAGGGTTAATTGGATTCATTTGCACGCTGTCACTGAACCTGGCATGCTCTAATATGGGTCAGATCCTATAGATCCTGTATTTTGCCAAACGATGAGCTAAGAATCGCATTTGAAACCACAAGCATTTATTTCACTGCACAGAGTCTGCTTTCTAAGTTGACATTGTAATTTCCCACAGAAATATTTTCTTCTTGTCTTTAAACTTTTATTTGCACATGCTAATCTGTAAATGTTTCAATTAAGAAATGCATTAAAACATTGAGAAAGGAATGTAAACTCTAAAATGCTTGCACAAAATAGCATAGTGAAGATTCTACACTGCGTTTGGTTAAAACCATGTTTTTCATTAAGTTTTGTTACTAAAAGCTGTTTTCACTGATTTCTGTAATTGTTTTGAATAGCTGCTTGAAACAGCTCCACAAAAGCAATTTTGTTTTCAAAATTCAAAACATAACACAGCCAATTATTGTGTCACATGAATGCAGTATATTTAAAATATTTAAATAATCAGAATATAGACCAGGATTTGTTTACACGACTGCACGTACTAATTGATTCACAATTTTCATAGTGTTATTTTATTGGTACACCAAGTTCCTATGCTGCAACAGCATTTACTGGTGATTACTACACAAGTTCAATACGAGTAATATATGAGTTGCCGTATTAATATATGAGTTGCTATAATTTATTCTGAATTAAATGTTAGCACATAATGACAATTTAACAAGGAAATGTGCTAAAGTACCATACATTGAATTTCTATAATCAAACTTCCCAGTAAGAGTTATTTTGATACAGGACCTACATGTGCAGGGAGCAGAGTAACATCTGATAAAAGCCTGAAATGAAGAGTTAGAAATGGCAAGTGACATGATCTGATCCCAAAACGGATAAGGTCAAGGAAGAACACAGAGGAGCAGAAGCAGCAGGGGATGCAAATAAAGCCCTGCAGAAGGAAGGTTTCAGCGGTGAAGTGCCTCAGGGTGCTGCCACAAGAGCGGTCTGTATGTTCTCAGCACTAGTTGGAGGACGAGGCACATTTCAGGGTGCCGGGGTCTCTGTCCTACCCATGTGGGCACAGGCACAAGCAGAGAAGTCCCTGATGTCCCTCTGGAGCCGGTACCCTTCTGCCGCAGTCAGGCTCAGGGGATGATGTGTTTTGGCCCGAGGGCACGGGGTGAGAAAACAGGACAGAATGTTTGGCTTTATGTGGCCGTCCTTTACCCTCGTGTCTTTTCTTGATGGTGACTCTCCTGTGTGTATATATATGATTATGAGTAGTGCTGTGCGTGGGCTCAGAAAGGTGATGTGCTCCCTGTCCCTGGAGATACTAAAACTGAGTGACATCGGCTTGCTCTGGTGGGCCTTGGACCAGAGACCAATGGAGTTCCCCTCCAGCCTAAGTTATTCTATTTAAATGATTCCATTCCATAAAACAAAATCAATGAAAACATCCTTTAGTTTAATTTCAGTGTGCACATGCATTGGGTAACTTTCTTTCTCGTTCTAAAATGTATCCTACCAATCCAAAAGAAAATGTATTAAGGTGCTGGCACGAATGGTTACCATTTTGCAAACCTGCCTTTATCATGTCTTTGCAGGAATTTAAATGGTGTATTGTGAGAAAACAGGCTGAGACGATGAAGGTGTGAGAGCATAGGCAGCAGCAGGGATGATCATGTGCATGATTCCATTAATGGGAGAATTAATTTTCTCCATGCTTTCAGTATGCTATGGTTGGGAACCTGCCTTCTAAACAGGTCAGCTTTCTGTGCATACGTGCAAATGTGTGTGCTGATTTTGATGACTTGTACAAGTTTTCAGAGTTTTGTGTAGTATCTTTTGAAACTATTGGGGTGGCTCATTTTGGGATGGCAAGCTAGGTATTTTTAGCAACTTCTGCTCTGTGCAGAATAGGCTGCTGATAGTGATGCATAAAGGAGCAAGAACCCAGACTGACTTTTAGACCCCAGAGTGATTTTGATGATTTTATGTTGCTAACACATTAGCTGTAAAATGCAACCAGTGAGATACGGCCAACTTGGAAGGTCATGATACTGTTACAACAGATGTTGACTATGAGAGATTGCTTGTCTTTATTTACTTATGTATTTTACAGTTCATTTTAGCAGCTTTTTTATTTGCTGGAGGATCTGAAGGCTGGCGGTTGATTTTCCACATGGTGGGAAGTTCAGTTCATGCAGATGGCTGGTGCACCTGGGTGCTGTGCAAGCTGCAGCTGTATATGAGATTGCAGTGAGGTGGGAAATACTTTAATCTACTGTGATTACATCAGCAAGGAAATGGTATAAAGCAAGTGCTTATGAAGGTGACTTGATGTGATGGGGATCCCATCCTTTTAAGAACAGGCACTTTAAAAGACGAGGAGGTTGATGTTACCAAGTTTTGTTCAGATTTCAAAGCTACAAAGGAAACTTATGTGGAAACGTGGTTATTTTCTTGACTCTCATTGTTAGTTTTACCTGTCCTCCTGTTAGGGGTATGTGTATGTGAAGGCAGGAATGGTAACTGGGCTGCCTGGACCTGTGGTCACGTAGCACGACTGCTTCCCAAGAGACCAAGGAGCTAAGGAGTAAGCAGGGCAAGGGCGTTACTACAAAGCACTGTGAGTCTTCTTAGTGCATAGCAGATAAGAAACTCAAATCCTGGCTAGGAGTGTGACCCTAAAATTCTTGGGAGATCAACGTCCCCCCAGTGAATTCTTGCAGTGAGAGGGGTAGACTCAGGGTCAGCCCCTGCCTGCGCGATTCCCAGTGCATTTACTGGCACATGTGGAAATACCAATTATCAGCCACAGATAAATACCTCCAGTGGGACGTTGCAGTAACGTTAACATCAACAGAGATGATAAAGAGCAGAATTCTTCTGCAGTGAGTGTTGGTTTTGTGTCCCAGCTGGGCGTTGCAGCTCTTCAGTGCCTGGCCACCCACTGGGACCAAAAGGATACCGCAGGCCTGGCGGTGGAGAATCAGCCACTGGGCCCGATCGTGATCATGCCCTGGTGAGGCCCATGTGCGTCAATGATCCATGTCAATCCAAGCCATGGCAGACCATGGAATAGATCTGGAATAGACCTGGAGACCATGAAATAGCTGATAGATCTGTGCCTCGCCTGTGGCAAAAGCCCAGTGTGCTTCATCCACCTGCATGTGATCGCTTCAGGCCGTGAATACAAAGCCACTGTGAAAATAGGAAAAAGTTTATACTCTTATTTAGTACCTTCCAGTGTCCTTAGTTCACCTGACTTCTTTCTTTTCATGGATGCTGTCATTCTGGGCTTCGGTGTTCTTAATCCTGCTCATTAAGCAGTTCATTAGTTGAGCTGATCCCTTGGTTAATCTGTGCTACTCAGAAAAAGGTAATTGAATTTAACTTAACTTCTCAACCCACCTATAGACAGATAAAACTTCATGTTAGTGTCTTCTTTTGCTTGTATTGCTTTTTAATTAGTTTTTTATAATTAGACTGAGAATATTCTTCAGTTGACATCAGTTTTAAAATATTGCTCACCCAAGGGAACTGTTTCTAAATAGCTCAAATAAATGTGGTTATACAAAGCAGAATACTTTTAAAATATGATGTTTTTGTCTTGGTTTGGTGCCTGTAGGCAGCTTGGGAAGATAAAGCATATATGGAATGTTTTTGATGTCCCATCCCTATTTAGAGCTGTTTAGAACTTGGGAGGTGTACGCAGTGTCTCTGAAACAACAGAAAAAAGTGCAGAAAGTTTCCTTTGGGGAAAAAAAAAAAAGCAAATTTTCATATTACTAATAAAATTTTGCCACTTCTAAAAATCTGTGCACTCTTTTTGTTTCATATGTAATGGAAATGAAACCCAGACAAATTCATTACAGCAACCATCACTGTCTTATATTACAGTATATAAACTACAGCCAAGGGAGACAAAAATAAAGAAAAATCAATGTAATGAGGAGAATTCCTCAAAAAATTGTTTCCAGCTATAACAGGCTTTAGATGGGCAACAAGCCTCTGGTCAGGAGATTTTGCATTGCCCAAAGCATTTCCATTGCAGACTGGCAGCACTGGCTACACAACCTTCTCGTGTGTTCTGTGCTAAAGAAGAACAGGATTAAGGAGCAGACGTGCTCTTAGTTCATGTGCAGCTCTGAACGTGCTTGTCCTGAAGCAGGCAGCCTTCTCACTGGGGGAAGGAAGCTGGGCGAGGAGGAGAGCTTTCTGCCTTTGGGGCATCGTGACTTTTGTTGTGTTGGTTTGGTTGTGTTGCGCAAGTGGTTTCACCAAGAACGGTTACTGAAGTCACTCAAGCTGAATATTCAGAAATAAATTCAGCTTCAATACTGCCTGGCTATCCACATCCATTGAGACTTCAGAAATCTTATTTATCATATGAAGCGTGTTATCTTGCAAAATCATCCTGGAGTTTTGCGTAACAAAAAAGGAAACCTTGTATAATCCCTTCTACTGCGATGATTACCAAAAACTAATCCGCAGGAAGGCCTAAAGCAGTCACAATGCAGGCACATGAGTTTCTTTTTATATCGTACATACCACATAGCAAAAGTAATCTGTGGTTTATGTCGTAGAGAAGATGAACGAGCGAGTGGAAAGTCAAATAAATCCTTGTTTTAGTTAGTACCAATTGAAAAAAACACTCCAAGTTTGCTCTCCCCTTTAAGCCTTCATGGTGCAGGTGTGACCTCCTGGGACAGGCATTCTTGTCCAAGTGGTTATGTGCAATGCTCAGGGAATGGAAATCTCTCATGATTCTGAAGCTAAAGGTTCTGCTCCATCTGCCTCTAAAGGGAGATGCACTACTGTAGAAAAACTGCAGTATGGGGATTTCCCAGCTTCTCAGAATTTGAATTTGTAAGTTGGCTGTTCAGTTGTGCTGCTTTTTTTTGTAAAACAAAAGTGACCTTGTATCGTGGTGGAAGGTGGTGGTGGGGATGGATCTTTGCTTTCTTACTTATTTTCCATGAAGTACATGAGTAAGATATTTCCTATACATAGAATATGAACATTTGTTAAATGAAAGAAGTCCAATAGGAGAACCGATCACGTATATTTTGGGGCAAATATTTCCTTGATGCCATTCACTGAAGTGCTAGGGACAAGCATGGATGAGTCAGTGTCATAGGTTTTTGCTTTAAAACAGAAAGGCAGCTTTGCCATGGGAGTCTTACCCTCAAAGAAAACTTCAGTGTTTTTTTTTTTTTTCTTCCTTGTGTGGTTTCATTAAAAAAAAAAAGACTAATTATTCCAAAAGAAAAATTGCATAACGCGCTGAGCAAACTAGATACACCACTGTTTTACTACCTCTGTGACATTCTGGTAGCAATGTTGAAGAGTAATACTAAGCAAGTTTCGCAGCACAGAACTTAGATTATGTTTTTATTTGCAGCCATGAGCTTCTGTAAGAGAAGTGGCATTTGAGAAGACAATGAAATCTATCATTGAACTTGCAGATGAAATGTAATTAAAGAAATGCTTTCATTTGTATGATTTCCATAGCACGAATGCGTAAAAGTGAAAGAGTGAAGTGAAAGAGTGAAGCCCGGTTCTTAGTCAATCCAGTCATCAGTCTCGTAACTCGTCGCAGCAGAGTGACCTTCAGCTCAGACCCCCTTCCAAAGATGCTTTGCTCCAAGCAGCGTACGCATATATACGGGCACCTGGAAAACAGCACCTATACTGCAGAGGAGCCCGTTGGGGTCAGTTAAAATGTGCTCATTCACCTGCCCACAGGGCCTCAAGGGGTGCAGGCTTTTACCTGCCATGCGGTTTTGTACTCATTTGTACAGTGACACTATTACAACCACAATGTTAAAAAGGAAATACGGAAACTGGGATGGAAGAATCTCATGAGACAGCCTCCATCTCTTTTCTTTTTGTTGGGAAGACTTTTTCACTGCTGCGTGCATGGAAATGACTCCTCTCCCTGTCACCCACTGCTTACGATAAATGCAATTTTGTGCTTTTCCAAATGAAAACGAGCATAATTTGAAGGGAGGGGGCTGGAGAATATTTTATTAGAAGGCGTTTCATTAGGGTAGTGGGAGCAGGAGGACATCTCTATTTATATTATTCACTATTCTCTTTGATCATTAAATGCTTTGGTAACTCCATCTCCAAACTTCTCAATGGGCGTAATAAAATTAATTAGTTGCCTCTCTGAAAAAAGAAAGTGCTCATACATCATGCCTTTGACAGCTGTGATCACAAATGCAAAATGAATGCAAAAGCAATTTTGCTTTACATCACCAAGCAGGCTCTGAAAGCGTGAGATAGACGATGGATGTCAGAAATATCAGCGGTACCTGGCTGCTATCAGGTTACGTTTTTCTAAATATAACTGTCAGGAGCAACTTCTGCAGTGACACACGCTGGGTCTTAACATCAGCCTTTTCCATCGCGAGCTGATGGCTGCTGTGGAATGAAATCCTCAGCTGGCTGACATGCCATTTTCCTTTAGCCCACAGAACATTCCTACATCAGAAGTGAGCAGGTCATGGCACAGCGGCCCCGCAGCCTCTCTCCGTTCTGCAGCCGGTAGTTCGCAATAAATGGGGAAGGGAGCATTGCTCAAATATCCTCACCTTTCCTGATGTCTTTCTGCACCTGAAATCCCCGCGAGTTTCACTTTTCCATGTATACGTAAAGAGTAGCAGGGGTGGTGGGTATTTTGCTCCTTATTGTAAAGCCTTCTTTCTCATCTGCAGCCTGTGAGCCATAGCTGTTTCACCTTTGACTTGATTTAATTAGCTCTTGGGTTGTTTTCAGTGTGATTTTGTTGAGTAGTCAATTGTGTAATACTAAACATCTCAGAAATGCGGTGCTGCTGGGAGAAGTAAGCCTGCTAATGTGTGCTTTCGCACCCTTGGGTTGGCTTATCAAGGAGGGGAAATACTGGTCAGTTGGTGCTTGGTGCCTAATCCAAATCCCAGTGTAGCGCTGGGAGTGATTGCTGAAGGAAGAAAGAAATGACAATACTATCTGTGTGCCACGTGGTATTGCAAAAATTCTGATTTTTCCCCTCTTAGTGCTGAAATAGCATTCATTATGGAAGATGTCCAGCATGTCTGTGCGGAGGGGAAGCTCTACAGTTGGATATTCCCTTTCTGATGACAGATGGCCTTGATCAGGTGGTTTGCATGGCAGCGAATATATTACTAGCCTTCTTGGAGTTGAAGTTGTACTGTATTTTAGATAGCCCAAGAACTATGAAAAAAAAAAAAGATGAGAGATAGCTTTTAACTAAATTCATGCTTTTCATGTGTTTCTAATGTGGAAGACAAGACATGAATGCTTGGAGAGGGAAAATTAATGGTAAGTGGTATGTTTGGACTGTGAAACGGAGAAATCAAAAACCGCTGAGATTATTTCCATGAAGTTAACGTCAGTTTGTCTGTTATCAGGAAAAGCTTGCAGTGACTAATTGTACTGAATGCCATGGGGCACAAGAGATGATTCATGGCACAGCTTCTGGGAAAAGGCTACTACTCAGAGCAAAACAGCCATGGGCACAGTCCATCACAAGCAAGCCAGAGACCAGCAGGCTGGTGGCCCAGACCCCGAGGTCCTTCAGGACAGTGCCTCATTGCTTAAAGCAGCTCAGCTGTGAGTTGCACAGCGCTGTGGTGACAGCGAGACGTCCCAGCAGCAGGACGTCCCCCCCAGTGAGCGAAACATTGCCCTTTAGCCCTCCAAAATCTCTTCTGCTTGGTTTTCAAAGTGCTTCCAAGCAAAATGTATGTGACTTCCAGTTTGTTGTAGTGCTCAGGTGTGTTTGGCAGTGCTGTGGAAGCATCCAGCCTGCCTTTTTTCACCAGAGCTGGCTGCCGTGCCTGCATTTGCTGCAGCCCTGCTCCCACCTCCTCTGCAGGCCCATCTGGGGCATTTTAGTGTGCCTCTTTTGTCTTGTCTTTCTGGGCAACAATGTCAGAAGTTCATAATTGCCAAAAATGTCTTTTTTGGAGGTGCTTAAGCGTTGGCTGAGTTATAGCTGACGTTATGAGTGATGTAACCTGCAGATGATGAGGTCTGGTAATGGGCAAAGAAGACGGGAAGGGGCTTAAATAGACAGTGGTAAGGAGTCAGACAAAAAGAAGGAAAGTAAAGTAGACAGCCATGGCTGTAGATGTTTTTCTCCAATAATAAATGCCTTTCCTTCCAAGTGCCGTGATTCATAAGGATTTCATGCTGCATTTTTAAAAAGAATACAGCCTTGATCTTAAAATGCAATTTCCAGAGGTTAATACCTAGGAAATTGTTTGCTGGATGGTTCTTAAGTCGAATGATTGCGTTATTATTAAATCAAACCACTTAATTAACTCATCAGATATAATGTGTTGCTCTTTCAGTAGGGTGATGGCAGGTGTGCTACCAGAGCAGGAGGAAAGCCATCTTCCCACGTGTTGGTTTGGGTTTGTTTTCTTAAAAAAATCTCTCTTGTTACTTATGGCAGTGCCTCTTATTTTCTAGGGGTGATTCCTCTTGTGCTCACATTAACAAATTAATTGGAAAGGAGTAGTGTAAGACCCAGTGATGCAGCTTGTCGTAATTAGGCTGAGGAGCTTAAAACATGCAAAACTCCCCAAATTAATTGCAAAGCCATTTCATATATGAGTAGCCAGAATTAATCACTAACCTAATAATTCCCTTTCCTGCATTATTTCTTTGTTAAAAATGAGTAATTTTAATTGGATAATGAGGTGCCAGTACGACTCATGAATTGTACATTACCCAAGCTAATGGAAAGACAGGAGCTTACGCAAGTAGCATTACAGATGCTGTTACAAATGCCTCCACAGTGAACATTTTATTCTGATAAATTGTTAATTTATTTCCAGATGGCTTTTGAATTTCTGGAACATTTGCTGTCTGCTATCATTTCCCCACACACTCTTTGGGTTATCTAGTTCTTGGCTGTATGGATGGGGCACAGCCCTTTGGGCAAGATCTGTTCCCTGGATCCAGGGTTTTGTCCCTTCTCTGGCAGCAAAAAATCTGAACAATGGGTGCATGAAAAATTGCTGTTATAGCAGATTAGCACCAAATTCTGAGGTTGCAAGAGGCTGGAAATAATTGCATCTTTCTGGAAGAAAGGAGGGCTCTAGTTTCAAATGCCTAGAAAACTTTATTGGTGGGATAGTCTGAAAAAAAAAATGTTTCTTGACATGCAGTTGTCAGATACCTCATTTTTAAAGAACCCACTTTTCCCATAGAATGAATGTTTCTTTATTTATTTTTATTTTTATTTTTTTTAATTATTTTTAAAGAAAGGGTGGTAATTCAAAAAAATGCTGAGTATTTCCTCCCCTGTTCCTGCCCCAGTTGTTGGTATTACTCCTGCACAGCCATTCTGGTCTACCTGTCCTGGCCTTGCCTCCTCTCCTAACTCCTGGTTACAGTAATTGCACTCTTTGAAGCTAATTAGAAATGAGTAAGCTAAGTGGATAATTATTTCCCTGTATCAAGGTGCATGTAGGTTAAATGGGTGAGAGTGCTCTGCAAGGAAATGCCTTGCATATCTGATAATTGAAGAAGGATGTCAACTCTCTTAATACATTTCCAAATGGCTTTGTCTGTTTTTTTTTCCCCAATATTAGCTCATTTTTATAAAACAATTGCCAAAATCCTTGGGATGCCAGAGCCGTTGGGAGACTTAGAAGCAGGGATCTCATGGGACTTTATTAGAGGCTGAAGGGTTAAAGGCAGCTTTAAAAACAAGCTAACAGTATGCTCTTGTACTTGATATTTATTTGCTCTGGTTTGGATATCCTCAGGAAGCATTTTAAATAGGTATTTTTATAATTGCAGTCTTTAAACAGCACACTCTCTTTGTTTCGCTTTTGAAGGAGGGGAGGAATATAGTGAGAAAGCTCAGCTGGCCTTCATGTTTTTTCAGAGTTAGTGAAATCAGGTTTTAATAGACGTGTCTAGATCGCTGAAATGTTTGTGGGGTTGGCAGTTCAAAACTTTTGATAGGTAATCTGAAATTTGACTTTTTTTTTTTTTTTAAGTTAAAAGAGATGTTTTCAAGGCTGCTTTTGGATTTCTAGGAGTTGATGGCCACAGAAACTATTCACGGTGCTATCAAATGACACACACATGCTACGCACATGCTTTTGATGCATTGTAAGATGAGGTTTTCTTCCTGTGCATTTTTTTTTTTTTTGCACCTTTGGTGATTCGGCCCTCATCCTGTTTGTGAAAGCCTCCAGCCTGCTTTAGGCGTTACACTCTGTGACATGGGGTTCAAGCATGTGGCACAGTGATCGTCACTAGGTATGTGACATCGCATGCTGCATACCTTCTTTGCAGAAATCTGCAAAATGGTGTCATTTAGTGCACATTTATTGGTGCAAGATAGACCCAACTAATGTGTAACCCATTTTGTTGGTTTGTTTGCTTAATACAAAGTGATATCATAGCAGATACCAAGCGGCCTTTATCTGCTGCAAGCTATCACTTTGTCTTAAGAAAACAGAGCTACAAGAATATACATACCTCTGTGTGAGTCCTTGGGTCAGTTGTTGGAAGATGGTATGTATCACACAAAACTTTGTGGACTCCTGCTTGGAACAAGCAACATTTCTGGGAAGTTTGGATGTCCTGGAGAGCCTCTCCCCAGCTGTAGGGTTATCTCATAGCTCTTGGTGCCACCAGTTTTGAGGCTAACCACATCTGCAAGCACAGCATGCCTTGCACATTATCCCGAAATCACCCCTGTCAAGGTAAAACTAAATTAATTATGTATTTGCAACTGCTTAAATAGCAGTAGCAGTTGTGATGGCTATAGGGTCTGATGAAGTGGAGGGAGGGCCTGCACCCCAAGAGGCAGCACTAACAAACCGCCAGCTGATGTTGCTCGGGGCTCTCCCACGGTGCCAGGATTATTGGTCAAGCCACTCCTTTAGCAGGATCTTTGGTGACTTTTCTCTTGGACTATTGACTACCTTCACATCATCTCCAATCCTAATCAGGAACAGAGTGTTAATTAAATATATTCCCTATATCCCCAGCATTTAATTAAATGTTTTTCCAATGCCCCTGAGCAAATCTGCTAGGAGATAACACACTTCCTCTCACCCTGCAAGGCAGCATTTGTATCTCAACAGTGAATAGTATTTGGAACCTCATATTTAATATGTGCATGGAAATGCTCTGTATTTTGCACAGATGAGGTCAGTACATGCAGACCCATGATACCATTTAGAATCATAGAATATCCTGAGTTGGAAGGGACCCATAAGGATCATCAAGTCCAACTCCTGGCACCGCACAGGTCTACCAAAAGTTTAGACCATGTGACTAAGTGCACAGTCCAATCTCTTCTTAAATTCAGACAGGCTTGGTGCAGTGACTACTTCCCTGGGGAGCCTGTTCCAGTGTGTGACCACCCTCTCAGTGAAGAAGATCCTCCTGATGTCCAGCCTAAACTTCCCCTACCTCAGCTTCACCCTATTCCCGTGGGTCCTATCACTGGTGTTTATGGAGAATAGGTCATCTGCCTCTCCACTCCCCCTTGTGAGGAAGTTGTAGACTGTGATGAGGTCTCCCCTCAGCCTCCTCCAGGCTGAACAGGCCCAGTGACCTCAGCCGCTCCTCATATGTCTTCCCCTCTAGACCCTTCACCATCTTCGTTGCCCTCCTCTGGACACTCTCCAGCAGTTTAATGTCCTTTTTGCACTGTGGTGCCCAGAACTGCACACAGAACTCGAGGTGAGGCCGCACCGGCACAGAGTAGAGCAGGACAATCACTTCCCTTGACCGACTAGTGATGTCGTGCTTGATGCACCCCAGGATATGGTTGGCCCTCCTGGCTGCCAGGGCACACTGCTGGCTCATATTCAACTTGCTGTCAACCACGACCCCCACAACCAGCACTGATGGGCGCCTATGCCTTCAAAATCAGTTTCCCAGGGGACCTTGCTGACTAGTTCCCTGAGCAGCCTGAAGTCTGCTTTCCCCATATCCAGGGCTGAAGTTTTGATGGCAGTTTTCCTTCTGTCACCATAAATTCTCAACTCAACCACTTCATGGTCACTAGACGGCCGCCAATTGCCACGTCTCCCACAAGACCCTCTCTGTTCTCCAGCAACAGATCTAGGAGGGCACCTTTCTCCAGCAACAGATCTAGGAGGGCACCTTTCTTAGTTGGCTTCCTTAGCACCTGCACCAAGAAGTTACCATCTAGGTGCTTTATGAACCTCCTGGACTTGCTCGTGTCAGCTGTGTGGTGATCCTAGTTGATGTCTGGCAAGTTGAAATCCCCCATAAGGACAAGGGGAGTTGATCTGGAGGCATCTCTTAGTTCTGCAAAGAATAATTCATCGGCATTGTCATCCTGGCCAGGTGGTCTGTAACAGACTCCCACAACGACATCCCCTTTATTTGTTAGTCCCTTAATCCTTACCCAGAGGCTCTCAACTTTGCCATCGCCAACCTGAAATTGACTGGGATCAGGCAATTACGCTGGATGGAGACCAGGCAGGAGGTGAGCCTGCATCCTTTTTGTTGGTGATAGGCACAATGGCAATATCCCTCTGTGAATTCTCACTCTGAGAGTATTATTAGTTGATTTTGATTTGATGATTAATAGATAAAGGAGGATGGTAATGGGGAAGTCTGCTGTTGATTCAGTCTTTGTCTTCACTCAGGGGTATCAGGCAATGCCCTCCTGTGCTGCTACACTGCAGTTATCAGGAGCGTTGGCTCTTTCAGGTCTGCAGGGCTAAACAGGGTGATGCTTACCAAAAACCCCAGCCCCTACACATTTACTGCTTCAGAACCTTAAGTGTTTACTGCTTACATGTTGCGCAGCTTGGCTTTTCTGTTTGTTTTTGTTTTTCTCTGTGTGTGTGTCTTAATAAGATTATTGAATTATAGCCACTTCCACACACTTGAGTAATAATGCCAGATTGCTTATTTTTTGATTAATTTCAGTAATTTTGCTTTTAGTGCTTCTCACTGCCCTATTGGTACGGTATATTGCTTTTCTGTTCTTATTAGTTTTGCAGAAAGAACAGGGGGGAGTAAATCCACATCTTAGGAAGCCTAAATAAACCAAAGGAACAGTAGAAGTAAAAATTTTATTTATGAGCATATATGGGAAAAGGCTGTAGTTAAGTCCCCATTTATTTTGCATCCAATTTAACATCTGAGGATGTAAATGGGATGTCCTGGTAGGCACTGAAGGGCAGTAGGTCTGGAGGGAAAGTCTGCTGAGGGCACGGGCATCTGCTCCCTGTCAGCCTACCTGTCCGCCATCAGTGTGGACATTGGTTTTGAAGTCTCTGGGTAACAGAACCAGAAAGGCAGAGAGATTGATTGATCCCAACAGGGTGAAAGTCTTCCAAGCTTTGGGAAGGCAGGTTTGTGGGGAGAAGACTGGGATCCCCTCGGCACCACGTCAGAGAGGTCATGGGTCCTGTATTAGACACTTGAGAATCCACATGTAGTATTATTGATAGGAACAACCCAGAGGTTAAGAAGAGCTTTGGGGGGCATCATTCTCATTCCTACGCATCAGAGATTTCATGGAATCAGGCTCTCTGTGGTTGGAAAGGCAGCCTCAGTGCTGCGCAGGCAAGCAGCCCCTCAGTCACGAGGCAACAAATAGGTGGGAAGCCAGCCTTCAGTTTTATGAAGCCAAACTTTGTTTTGCTTTTAAGGTTCATGCTTTTATGCGTTCCACTATAACTCAGAGCATGTGGAATAGAGTAGGAATATTTGTTGTTTTTTTTTCTTCCGAAACAGAGCATGAGAACCCTATTCTGATACCGACTCTAAGAGCAACACTTTAAGGGGAAAAAAAACACGCCATCAAATCTGTTAAATGGAAATGCACCAGGTTAGCAATCTTACTCTCTGCATGATGGTGTGAGCTATCTCACATTGTAGGTAAGATCTATGATGAATATACTGTATGAGTGAAAGAGCCTTTGCTTGTACAGGGTAAATTTTCTAACAAGACATGGAGACTAACCCTGTTCTGCATCCCTACATAATTCATAGCTATTACTGCATTTTCTGTCAAATTTTAACTGGTTATAACTTCCTTATGAAAAAATGCCCCATTTCTGAGCACTTCCAAACAGCTCCGGGGCTGAGTAACATCAAGCAGTTGCTTACAGTCTTGATAAAGATCAATATAGGTGAGAAAATAAAGAACCAACTCTAGAAAAATTGACCTTAGAGTCAATTTAGAGACTTCAGAAGAACACTTGAAAATGGATGGAGGGAACCTGGGTAAAAATGTCTAAGCAATTTGATTTTAATTATGCAATGTCCTACTGGGGTTTTCTTAAAAAAGGCTAAATAAAAATCCCAAAGTGGATAGAAGTTATCAAATAACTTTATGATGAGAAAGACGTAGTCCTGATCTGTGTGAAATGTAAGAAGAAGGTAATTTGTTAAAGCTCACCTACTGAATCTGTAGCAGAGGCTGGGAGGGGTAAAAACAATAATAAATTAATGTTTCTTTATGAAAAGTGTGATCAGCATTTTCATTTCCCAGATCTAATAAAATGTTGACAAAAGCCAGAGTACATCCTGTCAATTAGAAATTAATGTTGAGTTAATGTTTGCCTTTTAGAACAGGACACTGAAACCTTTTCTGTTTGCAAGGCAAGTTCATTACACAAAACAAATTCTCCGCAATAGAAAGTACATTATCTTAAAAAAATAATAATAAAAATCCATAGTAATCAGTTACTAGTTTAATGTCTTTTGGTGCTGTTAATTTTTCATAAAGATGCCTGCGGAGCACATGGAAGATTCCCTTCTGCTGCTGAGGGGAAGGCCCAATTTTGCATACCATATTTTAAGGTGTAAGCCAGTTCTGGAGATTTCAGAGGTTTAGTGTGGAAAGTATGAGAGGTACAGAGAGGCGCATGAAAATGCTCTTCAAATACATAAAGTGGAAGGGGTGTTAACACATAGTGTCCTGAATCCATACTGTGCGATGACGTAATTCTTAAGCTCTGTTTTTCCTACCAAATTTTCCAAGCCACAGAACTAAAGTTAGTAAGAGTTGTACATTTGCAAATTGCATTTGAAGACCCCCTTAGGGCTGCAGTTGCTTTTGAGGCAATACGAAGCAGAACAAAATCATCTTTGGAGCGCTGGGTGTTGTTGCTCAGTTGCAGCAATTAACTCATTTCTTCAGGTGTGAAATCATGTTTTTTCCTTTTACTCCATATGGTTTGCAGTTTCCATGGATTAATTTGCCATCTTTGTCTTAGCAGGCCAAGTGAGATTCTAAGCTGTTGGCATCAGCTTCTGCTTCCATAAATGCTGGTTGTAGTTGGAGTAGGATCGCACTTCGTAGCATTAGTTTCACTGAAGGGATCACGACTTGGTGCCATAGACTTAGGTTAAATCCTGATGTCCTTTTACTTTGCACTGCACTAAGAGCTATTTTCGACATCTCCAGAATTTTTTTGCATAGGGGATTCTTCATTGGTAAAAGGAACACATTGCATTGTAGCCACTGCACTACCATTTAGTGTAGCTTTCCATATGACAGAAATATTTTATCTCTGACAGCAATTAAGCAATGCAGAGTAATGGTAGATGAGGCAGGGGATATCATGCAACTTCAGCATCTCTCTGCAGCTGCTGGAGAGGTGGAGACAGCTAGAAGTGCTGCAAATCATCTCCTGGAGAAACCACCTCTCTCATTTGGGATGTGTATTCCCAATTAGGCATCATCAGTGCCTGTGGTCCAGCACTGAATACCTCTGATCGTGCTCCAGCCACTGAGCAGCTTCAGAGGTTGGTGTGAAAACATATATTGCTATAACTTGAAACCAAAATGGTGCAGTGCGGACTCCTACCTTCCTAGCCCTGTGTCCACGCTGTGCGTATGGTGGGGATAAGCATCGCTCACACCCATCAGTGCAAAGGCATCTCTCTGGACAGCTTCTGTGGCTCCAGATGTGAGTTCATCTCCCAAGTCCTTGGCTTTGATAAATTCAGAATATCAAGCTGTGACCGAATCAATACTGCTTTGTTCTCTATCAATTTTGCTGCCAAACTGTGGACCTGGACATATTCTTCCCGAACACTGTGCAGCATGTAGCCAGATGTGTAGTATCCTTCAGCAAATCTCTTAATTTATGTATTCGAGGTCCCAAGCCTTGTAAAGACATCTGTCAGCTGGCAGGAAAATTTTGCGTGGTTTTATTTTGGTTTTCAAAAGGATGATTTCTTACAGAGTGCTAAAGGAAAGGCAGGATGATCTTTTGGACTGAATATAAGACTCCTAAGCTCTTTTCCTGGCTCTGCGCGGTGTGCTCAAAGCCCCTCCTTTGTGTGTTGTTTGGTTTTGATAAAGATGAGCTAATTTGTTAATGTTTGCACAGTACTTTGGTGACTTTAATTTCCGTGTTTCCTAGCTTTAGTAAAATGTGGACTTATATTAATAGCGTTAAAGTAAATTTGTCTCAGTAAGCCCTGCCATCCTCTTGTTTTCCAAAAAGCAATGCTGGACACTGCAGCTAATCTAATTACTGATAAAGGAGAACAATTGCGTCTGAAAGGATACTTAGTACCATGGTTTCTAGAAGAAATACTTCCAGCTCTCTCCTCCTCATAATACCCTTTGTGTTTTTGTTTGTTTATTTGTTTTGGTGTGTCTTAAAAATACCTTTCACCTGGGCACGCACATGGTGTTATAACAGCCACAGGCAAGTCTGCTGGGCTGGAGTCATTAGTAAGTCTGTGAATACGTCACATTTCCTTGGGGGAAAAAAGACTGTCTGTAATAAAGAGAATAAATGCAATTCCTATTGAAAATAAAATGAAGTACAATAAATTGTTTCCTGCATTCTGGATCCTGCACTGCTTCTTCATGTTGATGTTGATGCCTAGATTGCATCTTCCTGACCTTTTCTGATTGTTGGGCCATACTCAGAGACACAGGGGCATGCTCATCCTCTAGTCATTGTGTTAAGGCAAATATGCAATATCCAGAATGTCAAGTGGCTAACAAAAATTCTGTATTACAAATAAAAACTTGGGGTACAAAAATGAATTGCAAAACAGAGACCTCAGAAGTTAGAGAACACACATTTTTGTGCCTTTGGCTACTGGCTTGGGACATAGGACTTAAATTATCTGTACTGGCTTTGTTCGGGCCTCTGGAATAAGGCAGAATACATGAGAGAAAAGTAATTTGCAGTCATGTAATTAAATATAGTATCATGATGCATATTCACCAAGGAATTAATGATGCATTTACGTTTTCCCTTAAAATGGGACTCTGACTTTGCAGTACTTTGCATCTTAATGTAGGTTTTCTGTCATTACACAAGTTTCATAAAACATCAAACCAAAATCAGAGCAGAAATGCCATCATATGGCATCAAATTAGCTTCATTAACAGGTGATGTGTCAGGCTTCTGAATGAATGGTGGCTGACATACTGTGTTGCAAATAGCAGAAAGAGAAGACACATTTAAAGGGAGTCTTTAAAGCTTCCTGAGGGTAAAGAAACAAGAGACCTAGAAACCTGTTTGACTTTTTGTGTGTAGGCTCTAGCATGTATGGGTAAGCCTGTCCCACAGGTAGCAGCCACTCCTGGTCCACCCCGCACATTTCCCAGCTATATTTGTTATGGGAAATCTTTCTTCCAGTCAGTGTAGGTGAAATTGTCTCATTTTTCAGATGTCAAACCTCTAAGCCTGCACAGGAGCACATCCCTGGTTTTCAAAGCTTACTGCTGTAATTTGGTCAGACTTTTGGAGGGAGAGGTCAGGGAATATCTGAGAAAGGAAGCCCACCTGTTGATGATGTCAAGTCGTTGTGATGAAGTGTGAGAGAACCACAGCATTTACAGAATTTGATTTCTAGGGTATGGGATGAAAAAGGATTTTTCTTTTTATTGTTATTAACTTACGGGAGTCCAGTTGCCTAAAATCTTCCTAACAAAAGTAGAGGCAGTGATCTGCTATGATGGAGAGCACAGCATTTTTAACACAGGGAAAAGCTATGAAGTCTGCTCTTCTTATTTTCTGTCATCTTGGTGTATTCAGTCTAACCACCCCCAAAATACTTAAAAGGGAATAGCATTATCTTTGTATAAAACAAATTCATCCAACTTCTGTCAGGCAAGGTCATGAGCCGTGTGGTGGAGGCTCTGTTGCTCCCGGCGTTGATGTGGGCCACACCATGACCATTACGTAAGTCTGTAGCTGCTTCTCTGAAAATATCATTTTTCATCTTCATTCTCTGTTGCTGGTGACGAGATGATGGCTCTGAAGCACAGGATGCAAGGGGAGGAAATGGGGCAGGCACCTTTCTGGGAGATTGTCTTTAGTTCACGTCAGAGGTGAAGTTTCCTATTGACCTCCACAAGTCCTGGATCAGTGCCAGGAATCACTATTGAGACGTGCATTGCTGGAAGATCTCCTCCATGAAGAAGTGGCAATGAGGTTGTGAAATGTTTCTAGTGACTGGAGAGAGGCAGAGAGAGTCAAGTCTCTGTGCGCAGCCCCTGTGTGCGCAGGGTGTGCCAGCTCCTGGAGGACGGTCCCAGCCCCTTCCTCCCTACTGCAGAGGAGGCAGTGTACCAAAATGGTGCTGGTCAACCATAATAAAGCAATTTCCATTACCATTCACTCTTAATTTTCCAGTATACATGGGAAAGAGGCTGGAAAATCAGCCTGGGTTGTTAAGGGCTGTTCCTGAAAGCTGCAGAATGTGTGGAGCTCCATTTTCACATACACATCAGTCAGTAACTTTTAGCTGTGTGATTCAATCCAGTGAGGAAAAGGTAGTTTTCTGTAAATGGGGCAAAGTACGCCTTTGACTTTTTTGTTTGTTTGTTTGTTTGTTTTTTAAATCTATTAAGTGTTTTTTAGGCCTGGAGCCCAAGCTATTAGAATTATTTTTGAAGCACCCGTTTTGTTCCCTGATTACTACTGCTTTGAAATGCATGTGGCCATACATAAATGGCTTGTGAGGATAATAAAAGGGATTACCTGTAAGAATAGTGGTATTGTAAGTATCAATAATTCTGCTATCATCACTACCTTTTCACACTTGAGCAAACATTAAAATAAGAAAAGGTGTATGCACAAAGCTAGTTAGTTCTCCGGTCATGTTCTGTATTTGTTGTTATTACTCCACTAACAGCAGGTATCTCAGCCTTCATCTCTGGTTCTTCTGTTACTGCAATCTACAATAAAGTTATAATCTTGTGACGCTGCTGCCAAAGCCTGCCGTTAAGGATGGGATGGTGTTGTGAGCTCTTTGCTTGCTCTTCAGTGCAAGACTCAGAGACAAAAAGTTATGAATTGATGAGCTGGGGAGCATCGTAAATCACTCCCATCTGTGCTTGTACGCAAAAAGGAGGACGCAGGCATTTCTGCAAGGTGTGTGGAGAATATTGGAAGTCTGATCTGTCGAGTTTGGTGTTCAGAGGCATAGTTAAAGGATGTGGATGTTTTAGAAGTGCCTTTGTTTGGACAGAAGAGTGTGTAGCAGATTGGGCAGTAAACTGAAACAAGATGTGTAGGTGTGATACCTGCTGTATCACAAATTCCCTATTTAATAAGCTTTTTTATTGAGCAGATTTATATAGTCTGATCACAGTTGCCCATATAATTACTTATTGCAAAGACAGAATGGAGGATTGAGATGATTTTTAGTTCCCAGGGACCCTGCTAAGTGCCTTGATGCTTCATTGTAGCACAGAAATTTGTAGTTGTCACCATCTTCAGCGTCGTGATACATGCTGGTATAATGACAACATGATTTGTACTTTGCCTAAATGGAAGTAGCAATTTATTCTTCTTGATAAGGGGAAAAAACAAAGAAACCACCAACAAAATAACAGAGAAAAGGCTGAAAATATCCTTTATTATGAGTACCAGCCTTAAGCAGACGTGCTTATCATAACCAGGTGTAATGCTTCAGGCAGCTTTGTCCTGCAACTTTATCACTTGGGATTTCTGTTGATTCGGTGTCTGAGTCCAACTGGAAAGCTTTTCAGAGGGACAACAAAAGAAGAAAAATAGCTTAGCACAATTGCCTTTGGAATAATTCACAAAATTAATCATTCAAAAACATGTTTTAATGTCCAACCATATGTTTAGATTTAAAAGGTAGAATTAACCTCACTGTACATTCCAAGCAACAAGACAACACTCCCTTTATCTTCATCCCAATATCCCTCTGTGAATGTTATTTTTTTTTATGCCACCCCTAGCGATAGTAAATTACCAGCAGATGCAGGGGTCTTTTTGCTGCTTTCATTTGAAACCTATGCTAAATAGTAGGTTTAGGGAATGTATGATTAGGCTTGCCGGTGTGTGAATCTCTCCCAACAGCAATAGCTGCTGTAAAACAGAGGGCCAAAAATTAAAATCCTGGTGATACCCTAGTGGTGGCACTTCATTAATTTCCTGCGTTTCACAGACCCAAACCCAGACACTTTAGAAAGCCCAGAACTGGAGCATCAGTGGTTGTTTCTAGGCATTGATGTTGATGGTCAAGATACTGAGTGCCAATATATTGCAATTCTTGTTGTTGCTATTTATTGCCCATCTTCGCAATCAGACGAGGATGTAAGTTGTCATCTGAATGCGAAAAAGGAGAAAAAAATTCCTGCCAAAAGATGTTGTAGTAATCACGCTGCTGTTATATGTAACATCAGGTGAAGTTCTATCACTATTATTTCCACCTAATACAAGGATTTTATCTATTTCTTATTCACATGGTAAATCTTATTGCAAGACAAAATATTTCTCTTAGGCACTGTAGCCAGCCATGGCTGATTCCTTAATTATCTAACAGTTTTGATTACCATCCTGTTACCAAAAAAATACAGAACAGCATTGTGTGAGTATATTTTTAGCAGTTTCCAAAATCTTTAAATAACAGGATTTTGTTGAAGAAATTATGTTTGTAAACATGCTATGTCTAAAGGAGTAAATTTTTAACCCACACATTCGCTATAAACCTTAGCAGCCCCTTTTTTCTGTATGATGCAAGTAGGTGGTTTCGTACTGATAGAGAAAACTGCGTTGGTGTGACCATTCGTCAGTGGTGCGATCCATGTAAAATGGCTTCCTGGTTTCCCCAAGTCCCAAACTTCCCTGGTCTCTAGTTATATCAACAAAATCCCACATATCCTTAGGAGCCAGCATTACAAACCCCCATCTTTGTAGCACTGACAAACTTATCTGAGTCTCTTCCCCTTCTGACGATGAAGTCAGTCCATGAGATCTTCCACCAGGGAGACCTGGAGGCGTCAGATAAGCTGTCCAACAGGAGGGATGCAGGAAAGCCGTCTGCCGTGCTCGTTTATCCCTGCTGAGCAGGCTGGGATGTCCATATGCCTGGTAGAGCTGTCTGGCCATGAGCACTCAGAAAGCTTCCTTGCAAAGAAGAGATGCCGAAAATGCTGATGTACTAGCAAACACTTGCCACATTTATCTTGAACGAGAAATAATCTCTTCAAAGTCATGCCTCTTTTAAAATAAGAATACAAAAAGCCTAGCAGGCAATTAGCTTCTAATGATTTTCTACTGATGTTTATTTTGGAATTTTTGAACTTCTTAGCTGTTGTCTGTAAAGGTTGACTTCCTCAAAGTAGTGAAGCAGCAGTATGGTTTCAAATACTGGTAAGTCTTTGACTTACTGTATTTAGAGGGTTTTGTTGTTCTGTTTTTAAGTAATTTTAAAAGTCAATTCAACATTCCTGCCTTGGCAAAGGGAGGGAGAGAAGGTTGTATGTGGGGGCACTCACTTCAGACAGGGCCCTCTTGCAAAATCCCAAGGCAAATTTTTAACCTATCAAACCTAACAAGTCTCCTGACGTATCTGCTCAAGAGCTCTGTGTTTTGCTGGAATCTTGCATGTGAATTTCTTCAGTTCTCACAGTTCACCTTTGTCAGCTGTGTCCTCCAAGCAAGTCGTACCAGCTAGGAAAGCATGCCCTTCAAATTTGTCCAGCAAACACCAACGTGGACGGACGCTAGCTATGGGGCACCTGTCAGCAGATAGCTTGATTGCTGCTATCAGAACCTCTCAGCAACTGTGCTGTTGCATTTGGGCCTATACGACTTTATCCTTAAAGTGTCTTTGTGGTCATATATGAGAAATTCTAATTTGTATTTACATAAAGCTTTAAAAAGGCACGACTCTATGTTGGGACATTACTTGTACTTGCTTCTTCGGGGCAGTAAGACTCCCAAATCACTTGAGAAAGACTATTTTTGTAAGCATTGGCTAGAATATGTCTAGTATCTTTAGAAAACCATCTCAAATTGTCATCAGCATCGAATCTTTATTGGTTATTTCTAAAAAAGAAAACCAAACATTCATTAATGTGATGATTTTCTAAGCTAATGAAGGATTTCCTTCCTTTTTTCTGTGAATTCAAGGCGCCCACTGGTTGTTAAGTCTGTGCCGTGGGCTAACCCCATTTTAGAATCTCACCCTGGTTTGATGTGTGTGTTAATATTTAGCAGAAGAAAAGAGGGACACGCAACAGGCATGAAAATTAATTTCTGGAATGGAAATGAGGTGGTGTGAGGTGAAGTTAGGTCTGATAACGTTATCCAGCACATAGTTACTGATCTGTCAGTGTCTTCCTACCAATTCCTAATTTTAGTGAATGAACTGGTTTGCAGAATTCAGACTGGCTTCAGATAAAAGAAGCTGTTTGAAATTAAGATGAATATGGAATAAGTATGCAAACATGTTGCAACAGCTCGTGAGACCTTTGTGGGGACAGTTTAATGATGCTCAAAAGTTCTTCTGCATTTGGAAGAAGAGACTTGGCAGACGGTCTTCTTTAACTCTTTGGAAAGTCTGCAGCTCTGAAACGGGGTGGTTTGCATTTATTTTTCTGCTGAACCTAGAATGAAGAATGTCTGTTTAACAGAACACAGTGAATTAACAAAAGGATTTTGGAATAAGAAATAAATATTGACCCCAGCTGAGTACTACAACCAAATAGGGACTGTAGAAAGAGCTTTAAATTTGATCCATGATAGATAATTGGTTAAATTCCTACATGCAGAGCATTCCCCTGGGTTATGGAGGTCCCACCTTGGAAGGTTAACAATCAGATTTTGTTAAAGCTCAGCTTTCTCCTGGGCTGTCATGCAGCACCAATCCTGCTAACAAGATGCTGAGTTTAACTACGTACCCAAAGAAAAAATGCTATTTGTGACGTCGCCAAAACTTCTTGTATCACCTAAGCCTCCAAAGACCTTCCATCTCTGAATTAATTCATCTGACCCTGATTAGCCGTGAGCTATGGAAGCATTAGAAAACAAGATGAAAAATTCTTCTAGCTTATAAATGGATGCTCTGTGAAGTCTTTAACACCGTTTCAACATATTATTTCCTGGAAAACAATATTTCACATCTAACCTCTGCCTTAGAGGCTGGTAGCCTTCAGCAAAAAGCTTGTAAATCCATTTAAAAATAGGTATTGTTAAAGTCCCAGTGCCTGTTGTGGCCTCTCCTGCGAGCAGCTTACCTGTTTACGGAGGAGAAGGGTGGGCACCCTTCCTTCGTGTTTTACTGATGGCTTTCCGGGAAAGCTGTAGCAACGCAGCTAATTAGCGGGTCTTGCAAGGCTTTAATTTCAGAAGATTGCTTGATAAATTATTTATGCTTTCTGACTACCAATGATAGTGAGTGAGGATTAAATTATTATTTAGATCAGTCAACAGTAGAACTGTATTCACTCTGAAATACCAAGGATTATTTACCATTTATAGGAAAAAGCAGCCTGTATGTGCCAGTGGGACTTTTAATTTTCCTGTGGTATTACCAAAATTCACCTCTTCTTTACTGCTTTAGGATCCCCATGGGATTAGTAAAACATACCATTTCTGAGAACTCAGTGCAGTTTTTAATAGAGAACCATGTGAAATATACTGATTTATTTATTAAAGTAGTGTGATGTGTGTGAATGCATATTTGAAAATTCATGATCCTTTTGTTGATGGAGTTACAAATAATATGGCTCAACTTTGAAGCTCTGTTTTATGATACAATAATGGGTATTAGTTGTAAATGTCAGCATGTATGTCTCAAGGAACAAAACTGCTACTAGTTCCACTGGAAAAAGAATGTTTTGCAGGTGGAAGAAACAACGTTTTGAAGGGTTTGCCCGCTCACTTTCCCTTATGCCAGGAAGCAGTACAAAGTCCAGCAGCTGATGCCAGAAGTCCTATTCCCTGACCTCAATCTTGCTATTCCAAGTGTTTTAACAAGCAGTGGAGCAAATGATCCATGCGATACCATTACTTCTTTATTTGGTGTGTGGATCTGAAACAACAGGATATATAATTGTGATGGAGTTTTACAGAGCGAGTGGTTCCCACCCCTGTAAAGTGACACTGTGGAAAAGTGCCATAATGCTGCGAGGAGCTGCAGGTGCATAGCATTTGCAGTTACGTGATATATAGAACATCTTCAGCTGATTTGTTGGTAATATTTCTTAATTAACTAATAGCATAGTGTGGTATAAAAAGAATTTGAGATAAATGCTGAATTTCAAATACAAGTTTATAATAACATTGCTAGATACATTAGATTATCCTTCTTTTCTCCCTGTAACCCAGATTTCCTATTACTCTTTTCTTTCTCTTTTTGGCAAGCACAAGTTTTTAACCTTGTGGGTTTTAGATATAAAACTTGGAGTGCCTTATCAGGCCACACCATCCCTGCTTTTGAGAGATGGGTCTGGCTGCTCTAATCCTCTGTTGTAATCTGTGCTATACATGAGGTCACTATTTTTATTTTTCAGAGAAGAAAGCAAGGATTAAGCGAAAGAGAAGCCTGTGAATCCTGTTACCCATGGGAAAATGCATGCTTTTACGGCAGAAGTGAAATGAGCGAAAAACAAGTTTCTGTGTTATCCCCACAACAGCCTGCAGTTAAACAGTAGGATCATTTCTGACGGCAGTGACAGCAAAAAAATTGCTGAATAATGACGTTGTATATTCTCACACACTATATGAATGAGTGGAGAAATCCAGCCTTGAAAAATTGAGACAATTTTGATAAAGAAGCAGTGACCGCTTGCGTCAAGTTAAATTTATAGCAGACTAAAAAGACATAACAAATTCATTGTGTTTATCTCACTTGGCAAAAGACGCATTGATTGTAACATTTGCAACAGCTCAAATACCAAATACCATACCCATGGATGTGGCCTCAGGTCCCAGGCAGAGGGAAGGGGATGTATTGAATTCGTCAGAAGCGTCTGTGGGTGGCACGGCGATTGATGGGTGAGCACGGCCGTGGCTGGGCTTGTGCTGCAGCCCATAGCCTGCTGTGAATAATGTGAGGGAGGAAAAACTTTGGGATTTCCCTGCTTACGGTGATAGGTAGAATTCTCCACTCACCTCTTTCTGAGAGTGCTGATGGGGATGGAGATGGGTGTTGGACAGAATGGCTGCTATTAATCGAGGAGCCGGCCCATTTGGCACTGACCAGGTATCAGGGTCATCAGGGTGGCTGACACCCCATGCACCAAAACTGGGGCTGAAATGGTAGAATGTGTTTTCTTGCAGTATTTCCCTTATATTTTAACAGTTCTAGAAATACTTTCAGAACAGTTGCAGCAAAATGGAGCTTTAAATAGTTTGGAGCATGAGGAAGAATTGACAGTTTTTTGTTGTGTGTTTTTTTTTTTTTTTTTTTTTAATGCTTGATTCTAACAAGTTCTCCTAACAGTGCATTAATAATGTTTTTCATTTGCATGATGCTTTTCTGCTTCATCAAGTGCATTACTACCACTGGCAATGCCTGCAGCGCTCCTATGTGTTTAATATGTGTTAATATTTCTGTTTTAATCAAAGTAATGAAGAGAGAAAACAAAAGGACTTCTGTAGTAAACAGATCCAGACAGCAGCAAAGCTTTCTGTATGCAATAGATGCCCAAGGTGCAGACCATTGCTGTGCTGAAAGTTTTGGGACCACCTGAATATGCTGTAGGCTCATATATTTGTGTTGACCTGGAGGTCCCTGTGCCTTTTTAGAGCTCATCTCTCCCCAAATAGTGCACGAACATAATTATATAAATGTCCTGTTCATCTCAAGTTCATTGTGAAGCCAGCAATAAGACAGAATAATGATGTGATGCTTGGTAACCATTAGGTTAAATAGCTGGTCCTCTGATGTGTAGAAAAAACTCAGCATGCAGTTTCCCAGAGGAAAATTTGCCAGTAAAATAAATTCTAGAAAAATACTTCTCCTTGCCTGCATAAAATGTGACAAGTCTTACATCTGCAGGTAACTCACAGCCATGAATGGGCTCCTGTTTGCCTTGTAACTCAGGTTGGTGCTTTCTGTGTAAGCTCTCCTGCAACCTTCCCCCCAAATACACATTTATTTTATCAGCTTTACAATACTTTTAGAGAAATAACAGGAATGCCTCATTTGCACCTTCGCAAACCGCTAAAAGGCCACGTTGTCAGGAGGCCAGGATGGGCTGAGGCATGGAGCTGGATGCCAGGGCAGCTCCTGCCTTCCTCTCCATCCATCTCAATGTCCAGCCAGTAAAACCCAAGCTTCTCCTTGTAGCTCGTCAGCTGCTTGGTTAAAAATAACGAGTTGGGATGCGGTGGCATACAATCACCAGGCTGACTCAAGCATCTCTTTGGGCTTACACAATAGCTGCTTTGTGCAGTGGATGCTATCTATAGAAAAAAACCCTCTTGTGGAATCAAAAGTTCAGGGGAAAAATGGATTTTGAAATAGCAATCGGAATGCAAAATTTACTTTTTGGCTTGCAGATAATGCAGGGGAAAACATTTTGCTAAATAATCCCTAGCCAGCTCTATGGCATCCTCAGAGGCTGCAATGCCTTCTGCTTCGGAAATAATAGGTTGAATTTGGCTGTGACATCCATTTGTGCACCAAGGTGGGGCAATGCGGGTTGCAGAGACATGAACAGAAATGTGTGTGCTGTCTGCGTGAAGGTTTGGAAAATCCTCCAGTTTTCAAAAATCTTAACTGGTCTCTAAGCATTAGAATAATAAAGAGAAAGGAAACTTTTTTTTTTTTTTTTTTTTCCCTTTCTTTTTCTCACTTTCCACTAACTAAGTTCTGAGCTTGGCAAGGTGTAAGGAATGGCTTTTTCTTCCTCTGCCTATATCTAATGTTCACTTCAGGTTCTGCTCTGCTGTTGGAAAACATCCAGAATGTGGACTAAAAAGAGACTGGGAATTCATTATCTGTGGGCAATATTTTTCTTAAAAAACAAAGTAGTTTTCCAAATGATTGAGGTTTTCTTCAGATTTCTGGATAAAACATGACAACAGAGGGTGAACAAAAGTTTTCTCTGAACATCTTCTGAGGCCACAGCATTCTTCTTAACTGCAACCTGCTACCCTGCTATTTTTATTTGCATAGCTCAAAGAGTATTGAAGCCTCCTGATTTTACTTAGCTCTTTCCTGTGGCAGCTCTGCTTCTTGTCCTTTCTTTCCAAAACAGTCACCTGCATCAGAATTGTCTCTAACATGTTCTGCTGTTGTGCTTTATTCCTTTTTTGTCCAGAACTGGTAAATACGTGTTAAATACACTTGTTGGTTATCCAGCCCTGGTGCCCTTTTACGTTCACAAGTTTTCTAATGAACTTTAATGCTCTTCAGGGTCATATTATCTATCAAATGTGGCAAATCTTCCATAATTGCATCACATATCCATGCGCTTTCCTTGGAGCACTTTGGAGACTTATTTAGGAGCTCAGTCAGCAGGTTTTGATGGGCGAAAGAAGCCCACTTCATGGCAGGCCAGTGAATTGCTTCTTGTGCCTTCTCTTCTTTTCTTTGGATTTTCAGGCTGCAAAGTCTGTATTACTGGTAAAATTATTGTTGTTATAAACTCTCAGTATCATGAGAGCACTACTGCAGCTTTTCTCTATATCAAGGGCATGCAGAACCCTCAACTGGGAAACAGCCAAGGTCTGCAACAAGATGCTTCCTAATCATGATTACTGTTCTTAGACAATAGAGGCAGCCTGGGAAAAAAACAGTATTTACAGAAGTTTCTATAGGGTAGTTGGAAGGAAAGGTTTTATCCAAGGGTCAAAAATCGTCTCCGTAGGAGCCTGGTGGTTGAGACACAGGATGCAACCTCTTGTGACTTCTTTTCTTAATTGTAAGAATAAATATCCACAGTCTTTAATAAGTTTTCACAAAACTTCTCAAGTCATATCATTTGCTAGAAGAATTTAGAATTTTCTTCCAGTTTATCTAATGGCATAATGTTTATTTCTGTAGTTGCTCATTTTACTGTTCTCCAGGCATGATGCCTGTGACAGCTTAATATCTATAATACCAAAATGCAGTGAAGGCGAAGGCAGCCTTTTAATGACTCAGTATCTTACAAAGAAATCGAAAGAATTGTTATTAATCACTATTTTAAATCAACATTGAAGCATATTCCCTTACAGAGCAACAGCTTGCAAAGCACGCTCTACAGTATAAATGGATGTCATCGCCATTAATGATA
This sequence comes from Stictonetta naevosa, assembly GCA_011074415.1. Classification (NCBI taxonomy): domain Eukaryota; kingdom Metazoa; phylum Chordata; class Aves; order Anseriformes; family Anatidae; genus Stictonetta; species Stictonetta naevosa. The sequence goes on from CM021702.1 coordinate 931,815, forward strand.
GGTGGCGTTTGCTGCTTCCGTGTAATTAAAAATAACATCGACTATGATAATACGTACAGTCGCATGAATGTTTGCATCGTTGTTGTTCAGCCTTGAATGGCTGAGCAGCCAATTAGTCATCGAAGAGGCTTGCAGCAAAACAGAAAATAATCATGGCCAACAGCCTGACATTGCATCGATTAACTTGTCACCGTAACTCAAAGCAGCAATAAAAATATTGCAGAACAATGTCAAAACAATGATTATTGTGTGCCTCTCTGCCATAGCGGATGACATCCAGTTTTCTTTCTTTCTTTCTCTGAACACGTACTTCTCATACCATTCCCTGGGAAGAATGGAGGAATAGGAACCTCTCCATCTTTGTGGCCATTCTTTGTGGCATGGTTTGGTCACTTCTTATCTGCTGTGAAGGCAGTGCTTGTGATTTGCAGGCTGGATTACAGCATGTGCTTCCGTAAGGATTAACATTGTAGGTTCAACGCGTAGCCAGGCAGAGTCACTGAGGACGAGGTGGGATTCAGGTAGCTGCTGATCTCATTTAGATTTCTTGAAATAGCAGAAAATTAAGGCTGCCACAATCATATTTCTTCTGATATACCAAAAAAAAGAGACCTGTTCAGGGGATAAGAGGAGATCAAATGAAGGACAAGTTCGGTAACAGTGGTTTTTGCCTTTGGACAAGGACAGTGTCTGCTTTTGAAATGTATTAGTAAACCAGTGTAAGTATAGTGCGGGCTGTATTCCCATACAATATCGCTTTACTTGAACAAAAGAATAGTGATTTTTTAGACCTTGATAAATGCTAAAGCCTGTGCCATTCTTGCTTCCCCCAGAACTGTGTGTCCAGCAGTGATGAAACAGGACAGAGGGATTTTTTTTTTTTGCTTTTGTGGAACCAAAACCATGTTTTAGTGTCTGTGAGGTATTAGCCAGCACCAAACCGTGACCTTTTCAAGGTGAGGGGTGGTTGGGTGTGGGGGTTGTGTTGGTTTTCAATGCAGTTTGATAAAGAAGGGGGAAACACATAGCAGTTCCCATCAAATGATCATTTCAAATGACTGCAAAACCAATGGGATGCACATGTGGAGCCCTCACATTGCAGTTTTAATGCCAGTTTTCTTCCTTGGGTAACATGTGCTGGCTGGTTTATTGTTCAGAGGAGGCTGTGCATTTAAACACGTGTCAATATGCTCCACAGTCTCAAAACTTTTCTATTTAAAACGAAACTTTTAATACAGATTCATCTTCAGCTGGTGAATTTGTGGGAAGGAGAAAGGGATGTTGCAAAGATCATCTTCTACATCAGCTCAGCTAAACAAAATGTATTTGCTGCCCTAATTTACCATAAATACTGGTGGCATATTCCCTGTCTCTACAATGTTATTGCTACGGTTGGAATATGGTTTCCTTTTGCCAGTATTAAATTAAGTTTGTGTAGTTATTCTATGTTAAGATTTATGTGTGATGTTGCAGTACTGTTGTCATCAGCATTTATAACTCAACAAATGGATCAAATACCTAGCAAAGGTATGTTCCTTGATCCATTACACCTGGCTATTAAAAATATTACTTATTTACTTATTTTCTGATTCAAAAACTGTCAAAGCCTGCTGTTTCTGAACACTGAGTGCATACGAGTGGTATTAGACAAAATATGCAGTGCCTCTTGGATTAAGGCTGCATTTTGTAAAGCAAAATACTTGTTAGAACAGTGTTCTTCATCAAAAAGGTTGCTCCCAGCATCGAACCTTTTACAATCTCTGTATGAAGTTTAGTTACAACTCTTGCAGCAGTAGTTGGAAGTTGGCACAAGGAGCATCGCCTTCCCTTGCGAGGCATGGTTTTAGTCCGCAAACGAACACCAAAAATCTTTGCTTCATTAAATTGCTGCAAATCGTTGCTTGTTTGGCGAAAGGCAAAATACTCTGTCCTTTTGATGAGACCATATTATTGTATTGTGGTGTGTTTAGAAATGCAAAGGAGAAGCGAGAAATCTTTAAAAGCAGTCGCTTTGAATGTTTTTGTTGCCATGACAATGAGATGCAGCTCTTGATAAGCTATCGCTCCCTTAATGTTGTTAAAAAGTTTAGTTGCCATAACAACAGCATGTATCTTTATTTTCAGCAACTGGGACTTCTGCTTTTTAGCCTATGCTTGTAGAAGCAACGTGCGTTTTCTGGTGTGTGAAATACTCAAAGGATGTAAGTCCGTGACAGGACGTGGTTAACACTGAGCTGCTGTGCTGGGGTCTGTAGGAACGAACCCGTTCATCTCCCTGTCCTCCTTTTTGTGTTCAGTATGACTTCTAGTAGTTACCAGGAACAAGAAAACTTCCTTGGGGTCTTGGATGGGAAAGAACTTTGTTCATAGAGGTGCTCAGTGACTTTTGATTGAATTCAAATCCACAAATACAAATTTGGGAGCGTTTTATCTAGTTCTGTCTCTAACCCAGTGAAATGCCAGGTTGGTAAATACTGCGTTTTAAAGACACGGGTTTTCCTGTGGGGGATTGTTTGTGTCTAGACGAGGTGGCTGTATGGGTTGTCTCTACTTTAAAAAGCGGAGAAGTTCAGAGCTCGGGCTGCTGTGGTGCTGGAGGGTGCCCACTGGGCTGGCACCTGGCATTGGGGCCAGGTGGCTTCTCCTCTGGGTGACTTATGTAGGTGGCATGGCTTATTCTGGGGTTTCGGCTGCTTCTTGAAACCTCCTCATTTTGCATATAAAACCAGCAGGTAAAATGAATTACTGCAGAAATGAGAATCACAGAACACAGAGCTATTCCATAATGTCCTTTATATCTATATAAAAAGAAATGCAAAAAACTGTATGAATAGCCTTGTTGTGACGGATGAGGCCAGCAAAAAAATATAAAATGCTGCACTCGTTAGTTGAGTGCCTACAGTTGGTGCTTCTTACCCAAGTTTAATTGCCTCAGCCTCCTCCCTCTTCTTGTCCTTTTCCACGTTATTTCCTGCTAGCGTAGTATATTGTTATTTTTTATTAAAGCAGTGATTGGAGCCAGTGTGAGAATTGCCTAAAATCAAACAAAAATTTGTCCCAAAAATAAATTTCCAAAGTCCAAGCCCTGCCATTGCCCAATATCCCTGCTGCCTCTCGTGCTCCATCAAGCGAGGAGCAGTGAGGTGTGCAAACCAGCACTTTCCTATCTCCTCTCCCTCTCTGATGCTGACTTTCAGATAACATTTTCTGCTATAAATTATACATGAAAATAGCAGAGCTCACTGTATTTGCAGCTGGATGTATTACAGGCTCAGATTTTTTTTTTTATTTTATTTTTTTTTGCTGTTGGGCTCATGAAGTTATCTTTAGCTGTATTGCAGTTATGTTGCGGAGCCCTTTTCAGAGATTTACTGCATGGTGCAAATTATTTTAGGCCTTCTGTTTTTAGTTTTTCATCTCCAGCCAACCATGGGAGCAGTTTACAACAAATTACACGATGCGCAGGCTTTCCCACGTAAATACCGCTACATTTTTTGATGGTAAAACATCTTACCAACATATTTTTGTTAAACTGCAGTCCGTCTGGTTCCCAGGTTGTTTAAAGAATATTTCCATGGGGGGAGTCATGAGTTCATTGCAATAACTTTTCGCTGTGATTTGTCCTAATTGCACTTACACCCACCTCTAACATCTTCTGTAGGGATGGAGCCACACAAGGTAGTCGTGCCTGTGTCTACGGGACTTTAGATAGCATTTTTAATGGGTATATGTTAAAAATCCAGAATAAATGGTTTGTGTATATAATTAAAACCCCCAAGAGGTGTGGGTTTGGAAAGAAAAGCCAGCCCAGCACAGCTTCCTGGCCCGCTGCAGGGTCTGGGGAACGGCAGAGCATTTTGGATGAGGACGTGCTGTTGTGCTGTACGGGATGCTTTACGACTCTGTCAAAGCTGCACTCAGAGCCGAAGCCTTATTTCTCATCTTTCGTCTATTTTAAAACAAACAAACTGCATCTAACACAACTGTGTAGGCACATATGTAAACAAGGGCCAAGCAAAACCCGTGCAGTTTCCCTTTGTGGCAGTGGAGCTTGTTTGTTCCCCACCCCAGCACAGAGCTGCCCGTACTGCCTCTGCAGCTGGAGGAGGCAGTCGGATGGCAGTAGGGGGGGTAAAGCACGTGCCCAGCCTGTGGAGTGAAAAAAAGCTTAGGCCATGTTAAATTCATGTCAGTTGAGATAGAAACAATGTACGTAAGGCTTATTTCCTCCCATCCAGAGCACAGATCTCATTCGTACTGACCAGAAAGAGATAATGCAAGCAGTACCAATGAAATTTCAAGGTAGCTGTGGCTTTACTTTTGCTTTCATTATAATATATATTTTTTAATAATATAAAAAATAAAGAAATTCAGCTGGAAGTCCTGGATTGCGTAGTGAATATATTAAATATATTCTGCAATATGGTATTTTGAAGTTTATCGTAAGGCGCCACTTTCTGGTGACCTCAGGCATGCAGGTGGTGCTGGCTTCTCGCAGCTGGCACCCGCGGGTGAGGTGAGCTCAGGGACTGGGATGCAAAGCAATGTTTTACGGGGCTTCCAAAAACGGAATGGCTCCGGTCTCAGAGCTTGGGTAAGTCAGGATCCATCCAGAATCTTTTACCAAATAAAGGTATATTTTACAAGGAATACTGTTCCCTCATTCAAGGACACTAGCTGGTGTTGGGAAAGCAGGGACCAGACCGTATTTATGGTGTCATTACAAAGAATGCAATGAAGTACTTCATCTCCAAGAAAAACATTTCCTCCTGTGCCGTAGGAGTCAATGAGCTGCAGAGAGGTGGGGCTAGGGGCAGTGACACATTCACTTATTTTCCAGTTTAAGGATCAGTAATAACTGAATGGCACTCTGATGGAAATACTTACAGAAGTCCTTCCTGGATATAGGCTTCTTTTTTTTTTTTTTTTTTTTTTTTAAATTTATTACTGGGAAATAATTTTTTTCTAGTGGGAAAGAAAAAGAGACTTTGCTAATGGAGACTGAGGATATATGTCTCCAGGTCCACCCAGAAGCAAAACTAACTTTATATGAGTCCCTGCTGTATATATTCTGTTACTGGGGTGGCTTAGTGGGAAGGAAATTCAGCACAGGCAAGGAAATCATTCTGCTGTCTGGGAAATTACAGGTCAGAGGCCTCCTGAGAACTGAACACAACAAACACAGGGTTTATTCTTTGCAGCAGAATAAAATAATGCAGCAAAAATAGCAATAAGAATGCCACTGAGCCAAGAAGAGGGGCAATGTGAATTTTCTGGTGGATGTAGAATGCAAATCAACCTATTTTGCATTAGCTGCTGGCATGTTAGTTGTAGTAAAAACATGATTTCCTAGTTTGCTCATAATTAAAGATCAGCCAATTCATTGTCAATGTCAAGAGGTATGCAGCAAAAACAGGAGCTGTCAAAAGTTTAGCTTGGTTACCCCTTCCAAAGGAAATTGCTGGAAATAGAATAGAGTAGATAGGATAGGATAGAACAGAACCAAACCAAACAAAAAAAAATATTTCAGTGCATTCATATGGGATGGGATGCCTCTACTGTAGAAGTTTTGGAGAACTGATACGTGAAATTTTAAGTACATCTATTTCTCATCAAAGACTGCACCCTGTAATCAAAGAGCAGCAAATGTAGTACCTTTAATTAAGACTGGTTTATAAAGAAAGGATGCAGGCAAATAGATACTTCCTCATGCTGTTAAGTCTGAGATCAAAAGCGCGCAAAGCTTAAGAAGAAATTTCATTGGAAATGCTGATTAAAGACATGAGTTAATTGCAGCTGTGTAATGTGGCAGCATCCTTTGAGAGGGTTTTCCATCCCTGTTATAGGGATGTGGGGAATCTCACCTGCCCCAGTCTGGAAGGTCAGGATTAGTTCATGCTGTCAGTTTGTGATAGAAAGATTCAGGTCCTTCCTGGGCTAATGGAAACAGATGCTTGTCAACATCTAGTTTCTGGTAGCAGGTTTTCAGCAGATGTTCATTTTTTTCACAATGATTTATTTGAATAGAAACAATACAAACCTCAAATGTAAAGTATTGCAAGGTGTCATTAATTATTTAAAATAATTTCAGATGTCAGATTTTCCAGTTACAGTAAGTTGCAACTCCCTGGTGATTCTGGAGTCATAATGCTTGAAAAATAACCCATATTACATTTAATAATTCAGTACCATCTACTTTGGTGCTTTTATATCAACTGTTAGAGTGACATTTAATGCTCATTGGAAGGTTGTTGCTTTTTAAAAAATATTATATTATGCCAAGACTGTAGTGCAGGGATATGTTGATTTTAATTACATTTTGCTTTGGTTAAAGAAAAAAAAAATCACCAGGAAAGGGTCAAAATATTCCATTTGACCTCAAGCTGTTTATCTTTTAACAATAGACATTTCATTAGAAAATTGCTTTGTGTATTATATTAATTATAAAATAAAAATAATGAAAGGTTAAAATGAAGGCAAATTTGAACAGCTTTTAATGGGTACAAAATATTTCCCGAGCAAGGTTCAAAATTCAACTTTCTGACTTTAATTTTTTCAGTATTAGAATTTAGTGTGAAAAAATAAAAACCTCTTACCCATCTCTAAACACTGGTATTACTGTGATACTGTACAGTCCTCGAATGAAACTCTCGTGAAGGAACTTTCCTTAACTATTCCAGAAATGGTGATAACACCCCATATTTCTGATCTAATAATAATATTTTTTTTTTCTTGAGTAGCATAAGAAGAACAAAAAAGGAGGCAAAAAGATAACAAATTCCATCTTGTATATATAGAAAGTAATTGCTGTTGTCTTTTTTATGACTTTCTTCCATTCCCCTTCTCCCCAGCCCTCCCAAATAAATTGGATTTGGCCACATCGTTCCCATGCTAATCAATCTCCTGGCCTCCAAGAGAGTCTTGAAAGCCTGTTGACAACTGCTCCTGAATTATAAAAGCTGCGAGCTTGCCCTGATGCACTTTAGTGTTGAAAAACTAAAAGTGAAATGCTGTCTCTGTAGCTTTTAGATATGCCAGAGCATATCTAAGGATATGCTTTAACCCCAAGGAAAGCTTCATTAGTCCAAGCTCTCAGCCAGCCCTATTAGCTTTTTCCGCCTCGATCAATTGAATCCAGTTCTGTCAACCATATCATCTTCCAAATACAAAAATGTTCAGAGTGAGGGTTTTTTGTGAGATCTCCTTCTAAAGGAGCAAGCTGCTCCCAGATGCTCGATGTTACGGTTGTGTGTAGCAAATACAAGTTCTGCGAGGATGTACAGGGGTTGTGCACAGCCCAGACTTAAGCTGCTTTACAATGATTTTGCCTTAACTTGATTTTTTCTTACAATCCCTGTGTTAGTTAGGGACTCTGTAATGTGTATAATGTGTAGTGTTTTTTTTTCTTTCTTTCTTTTTAATTTGAGCTAGAACCTCAAGTACTATATGTATTTGGTGAAAGGTGAGGATTTCCTGGGGAGCACTTAAAAGGTCCCCATTATTACCAAGCAGGATACATTTTCCCACTTTGTGAAGTCCTCTTTTTGCCCTGGTAGCTTGTGGTGAAGATTCAGACCACAGTTAAACCAATAGGCTGTGGATAAGGATTTTGGTACCAATTATTTCCTACCCTCACTATTAGGGGCATTGCTGCAGTGTTTACTTTGCTATCACCAATTGACCATCTATCAATAGCACAATAAAAACCATCATAGAAATCTTTTAGTAGTTATCAAAAAGCCTAGCAGAGGTTCCTGTCCTGACATACAGGTGAAGAAGAAGGTGCAAATAAGCTACTTGTGGCTATTCTGAATCCCAAATACAAGCTGCTTCTTCCATCTGTATCCTGGAGCTTTAGCTATCCTTTAAAAAATCCTCTCTCCTAATGCATCCTTTTCTTTTCCCTGAAAAGATGCCCCTTCAAATCAGTGCCCAGGCTTTCCTGAGCCCAGCCTGACCATGCTGACTGCAGGACTAAATTGGCTTGATAGGGTGGATGAAGGGATCCCAGCTGTAACTGGGCTGGAATTTAAATGACATTTTGCTGGGAAGAGTAGCCCTGGTAGGTTTATTGCAGTAGAAGGGATTTGTTGGACACAATTGGTTTAATGTGGTGCAGAAGAAGAAGTGAGTATCTGCTTGCATGTTTCTCATGGAGTCTTTCCGTTGGCCTCCACATCATGACATTTCCCCCAAATACAAGGCAAAAATGCCCTAAGAGCTCCGAGCACATTGATATCCAATAGTGTATCCCAACATTTTATATCTAATACCATGAATGGTGTTAGGATGCAGATGAGCAATGTCAAAACATGCATTATTCTATAATTTATCTCCAGTAGAACGCTTTCTGCTTTGAAATATATTGTATTAAATGTTTTCCTTCAGACTTTTCAGCTGAAAAATCAAGGCTTTTCATGAGCATATATCTAGGTAGCAAATATCAGCATCAGAGGAGTGGTGTAGCTGGGAAATCCTCTTCAGTTTGGGACCACTGAACCCTCTGCTGTTCAGTCCTTGAGCAAAGTGATGTCTCAGATGGCTCTGTGGTCTGGTAGCTGTCGGGAACCCATCTCACAGAAGCAAGGGTTGTTAAAAAGCAGTGTGGGCTTCAATGATTCAGGTGTGCAGAGAGAGCAGCAAGGGGAGAATTTTTATTTTTTTTTGAAGGTAGAATGAATTAATGCTGTCCAAAGGGCATAAGGGTAATATGAAAGTATAGTTGTAAGTATTTGTCACACTTGCTCACTCCTGGAGTGGTATAAATGATGGATACCCTTGTACCCTTACTTCTAGCACCGCTGAACTTGAGCTGCACCATGGCCCAGGTCATCACCTGCTTTCTGCCCACAGCCACAGGGCTCTGTGGACCTCTTGGAGCTGCCAAAAAGCCATCAAAGATTAAGCTGCAGCGCTTGTAAAAACACCCAGTCACACTGTAGATATGCTGGGCAACACTGGCTTTTCTTAAAGCAGGAGGAAGCTGCCAGTAAATACAGCTTGTGTTGTATGGTAGTCAAGCTTTTGATACATTTATGGTTTTAGATACGTTGTTAGCAAGCAGGCAGATATGTTGCTGCAAAAATCATGAAGACAAAATGATTTTTTTTTTTTTTTTTCCATAGGAGAGATTGTGTGTACTTCCGTATGCTATTATATGCATATTGCTTTGGGATTTTAATGAGTGATTTCATTCCATGTCATCTTGAAGTTTCAAATTAATTCAAGTGCTTTTGGATAGGAAAATACGTATTTGATCAAGAACTGAAAATTAAGAATGAAGATAACAGAGCGACCATTTGAAAGCACCATTAGCTCAAACACAGCAAATTTTACTTTCAGTAAAATTTGTATATTTACCTTTAGTCTTTTCCAGGCTCTATGTATTTGTATGCTTTACAAGAAGCTTGTGACTAATCCTGAATCTTTAGAAATTTGTTATTTTCAGTGTGGAATTTTGATGAAACAAGTTAGGTTACAGCAGAAAGTTTCTAAACTCTTACTAACTACAGTCTTGCCAAGCAGTTAGTAATTGTCTTTAATTTTGATGCCTTTCACTGTTTTTGTGTTTTATTTAACTCCCAAACCATGGTATCCCAGACCCATGGCCACCCCCCCCACCTCCTGCCTGCCTGGTGCTGCAGTATCCTGGGTGATGCTGCTCTGCAGAGCCTGTGCAGGGACACAAAAGCCACGACAGGGATTTCAGTCCATGCTGGAGTTTGCATACAGTTGTATTGCATATTTGTATTAGCATAATCACTTCAATGTCTTTTACTTCCACAGCTAACTAAGTATTGGTAATGTGGCATCTCTTCTTCTATGCCTCTCTCACTTCTTTGCAAGCTGATCAGCAGTGTTGTCTTTGAGAGGGTTTTAACGGAGCTCTTTAGATGTCAAATAGAAGTCACATGGGCAGATATTATCTTAGAGTTGCATATACAAATGTGCAGAAAGAAAATCTGCTGATTCTCAGTGTTGTGGATTTACTCTTCAGTAGCACATGTATTTACATTTGACGCGTCGGAATGATAAAATAAGCCTGGGCTATATTTTCTTATCTTGGTTTTTATGCACATCTTTGTCCATCTGTATAAATACATATTTTAAAAAATCCCAGTGCATAATTTATTTATTTATTTATTTATTTTTCATCAGTAGCTATATCCAGGCCTTTTGGGAGTCATTTTTGCTCAGAAATAATAGGTTAAATACATATTTTCTTGTATTTCATCTTTTCAGACATCCACACCAGAGAGTTCTCATGTCTTCTTAGCACTGTCATCATCACATAAGGAAAGAAAATCTCCAGATACACTTTTATAATCAAAGTGGATTAATGTCTATTTGTGTAAAACAATCAACGTTGTAATGAAATAATGTGCTGGATAAAGCCTCAGCCAAGTAATTACTTGTAAATTAGCACTGTAAAATGGAATTTCAGCAAGGTATCTCTGACAAAAACCATAAACTGTGTAGTTTTGAAAATAAATGTAGTCGGGATTATTCCCATGCAATCCCCTTTAGCAAGTATACCTTCAAGGCATGTCGACCCAGCAGCACGATTTTATCTAGGAAGGGTCACTATGGCAGCCTAAAATTAGCATGTTCAACTCATCGGGGCCAGCTGCTTTTACGATGAAAGAATGAGCAGAATATCTCAGTGCAGCTATAAGAAATCCAACCTCTGAGGCAGGGGATGCAGTAATTTCAGTGGCCGCACGTCTAACTTGTTTTTATAAGACAGAAAATCCTTCAGGCTACTGTTGAATATAAAAATATTATCATTCACTGAAATCACTTCCTGTAAAAAAACAGTGCAATAGTGACTTTTTTCAGATATTCCCTCTATTAATTAGTTTGTTACATTGGTATGGTACAAAACTGTTCAAACAGTATGTAATAGATTTTCCTACTGATTGTTAGAAACCAGAAAACCCCAGGAACTCCAGCTTCTGGGCATCCCACTGATTTTAGTCTTCTTGACCCTAAATACTCTCTGATGGGGAGCCGAAGCTTTGCGTGGACTCTGAGATGTTCTTTCAGTATACAAGTTGGAGAACCACGTTTTAGTTATTTTTTTCTACATTTTTTAATGGGTTTGTTCAGTTTCCTGGAGATCTTTGTTGATCTTTGTTAATAACAGAATCCATTAAATAGCAGTATATGCTGGAATCATCCTTTAGGGCAGCTCTTCTGAAAACAGAAGCAATAAAAGGCATCTTGAGGAGAAGGGGAAACTTAACAAGTATCACTTACACAATACTGTTCTCCGGTAATTCACTTCACTGTAATTTTTCTTACGAGAAGCTATGTGAACCTGCGGAACAGATTATATCTGATGTTGCTTAGTAAGGTGATGATCAGAGCTGTTTTGTCAAGAAGGATTGGACCGAATCCTCAGCTGCTGCCCCTTCCTAATGGGTCTAGGACCTTTATGTTAAAATATTGATCTTACAGGTGCCGAATAGCACTTAAAGGTATCAGGATGTATCCTGTAACAGATAACATTTCCTGCCAACACACAGGATTTTGTTTTGCTCTATAAAGACTTACTTCAATCAACACTGTCTTTTGATTTAAATTTAAAATAAAACAAAACAAACTTCTGACTAATCCTAAATTCAAAACCGAAATTCTCAAATTCTGCGTCCAGATAATGTTGATCTTTTTCTCAAAAGACCTGAAATTTGTGGATTCAGTGACTGTGGCTGTGTTTGGGTTTGGGGCATCCCATTGTTTTCCAGGATTCCCCTTAGGTGAGCCGACCCATGAAAGGGTGTACAATTTTATTCATCATAAGAATAGGGAGATAAAGTCCACATTTTTTTAAAAAACAGATGAATGATACACCTGAAGAGCAGGAATTTTATATATAAATCTAATGTGCATGATGAAAAGATCACTGAAGTCCAAATACGACTAATGAGCTTTGTGCAACCACGAATAGAGTCTTGCTGCTGTGGGTTTGGTGGTGGGCTGTCATGTTCCCATGGCTCGATTGTGCCTTCTTTGGGAAAAGTCCACAAAAGTGGCAATGCAAAATGGACCTTCCTCCAATGAATTTTCAGAAGAAGTGCCCTAAAGACAAGGTTTTGAATTCCTTTGTGCTCTCCAACGGCTGGGGAACAGGGGAACAGTGTTAAGTGAATGGCAGAATTGAGCCATAAGTGAGACCAATCCTCTGCACTGGCTCAGGGTGAGGAAACATCATTGATCATTTTCATGCCCTAAAAATTGCATGGCCTTCTCAAGAGGCGAACCTCATGGAATTGCATAACAGCCAAGGCTGGAAAGGATCCCAAAAGGTCACCGGGTCCAATCTTTCATGGGAAGAGGAAGCCTAGATGACCCATCAACATCTCCAATTGTATCTTCAAAACCTCCAGTGATGGGGACTCCATCATGTCCCTGTGGAGGTTGTTCCAGGTATCAATTGCTCTCACTGTAAAATATTAATTTCTTACACCAAGATGAAACTTCCAATGCAGCTTGTACCCCTTGTCCCTTGTCATCTCCATGTGTCTCCTTGCATAGAGAAAGCTGCCATCCTCTTTGTAGCCACCCTTTAAGTGGTCTGTTTGCTTTATGTTTTATATTAGGAGGAGGCAGGGAATGGGTGGGTCAAACCACGTCCAACTTCTATCATAAGAACCCAGGGAAAGTTTGAACCTGACTCAGTACCTGCTGTTTGCACAACACTATGAAATACTTTGGGAACTTCCGACTCAAAAAACAGGTGGAGAAAGATCAGTGGGTGAGATGCTAATCTCAGAAAGCTAAGCCAAAGCCTTACAAAATTGAATTGTTGACCTGGAAAACAGGCTCAGATTAAGAAATGTCAAGTTCGTTTGATGTCTTAAAAGCAGAAGGATAAGAAAATGGGGATATTTAGTGGTAGCACAGACAGACTGGAAACGGATTAGTTTGGACTCCTTTTGACGTGTGCTGTCGGTGCAATATCACAAGACATGGGATGGACATTGCTTCAATGAGACCAGATTTACTGTGGAATGAAAGGCAGATTTTTTTATGTTTACATATGACCTGGGAATCAATATGCAAAGCTCTCTTAATTAATGATTTATACAAGTCACACAGAGGGGATGGTGATGGCCAAAATCTGTATCTTGAGTCAGGAAAATGTGAATTGTGACCATTTAGCATGGATGATTTTTGAAGTTACTCTTACAGGATTATACAGTTCAGTATGACCTACTGTTTTGTGTTAGGGTGAGTGAGACATAAAGTGTTGGAGTGAATAGGTCATCAGAAAAGAATGAGGGAAACAACTTTGCGTACTCTGAATGCATTCATTAAAAAATTCTTATATAAACAGAATTTAAATATATACACAACACCAGAGGAAAGGGTGATGGAGAATGAAAAAGAAGATATTTTATAAGCTGTAAAAATTAATTGAAATAGTTTTTGGGGAAAACAAAACAAAGACTGTATTTCCTGATTTAGTTGGCCATGAAGCATAAATCTCTTTCAAAACAAGAACGAGTATTTTATTTTTTATTTTTATTTCTAATTATTTTTGGCTTTTCTTGTTTTCTTTAATAAATTATTTAAGGGCCAGTTCTCTTCAATGTTTTCATAAATGACTTGGATGCAGGACTTGCAGGTAAGTTTGAGGATGACACTATACTGGAAGAAGCTGCTGACACTTCCTCGAGGGTAGAAAGGGCTTGCCAAAAGATTTTAACAAACTAGAGGCCTGGGCAATCACCAAGACCACGAAATTTAACAAGAGCGAGTGGTGGATTCTGCACCAGGGATGGGGCAGCCCTGGCTGTACATACAGACTGGGGGGATGAGAGGCCGGAGAGCAGCCCCACAGAGAGGGATCCAGGGGTGCCGTTGGATGAGAAGCTGAACACGATCCACCAGCGCCCCGGCAGCCCACAGGGCCGACCGTGCCCGGGGTGCCTCAGGCCCGGCGCTGCTGGCTGGCTGAGGGAAGGGATCGTCCTGCTCTGCTCGGCCTGCTGCGGCCTCGCCTCCAGCACTGCGTGCGGGTTGGGGTGCTGCAGTACCAGAGGGGCATAAAGCCATTAGAGAGCCCCCAGAGCAGGCTGTGAGGATGATGAAGGGCCCAGAGAGCAAGGTGTGTGAGGAGCAGCTGAGGGCCCTTGGTCTGCTCAGCCCAGAGCAGAAGAGATGAGGGGAGGCCTCATGGCAGCCTGCAGCTCCCTCACGGGGAGCGGAGGGGCAGGCGCTGAGCTCTGCTCTCTGGGGACAGCGACAGGACCCGAGGGAATGGCAGGGAGCTGGGACAGGGGAGGGTCAGGCTGGTGTTAGGGAAAGGTTCTGCACCCAGAGGTGGTCGGGCACTGGGACAGGCTGCCCAGGGACTGGGCACAGGCACTGAGCTGCCGGAGGTCAAGGAGCATCTGGACAATGCTCTTGGACATTTGGTCTGATTTTGGGTGATGCTATGTGTAGCCAGAACCTGGACTTGGTGATCCTTGTGGTTGTCTTCCGATTCAGGATAGTCTATGTCATGATAAGAAATAAGATTTGAATTAAGCACTGTACATACTGTCTTCAGAAGTTGTCTCACAGAGAGTTTGTAGTCAAGGTTGTGGTACATTACAGACCGATTTCAGAAACAAGATGGAAAATTTGCTAGTTGTAGATCTTTTTATTTTCTTATATATTTTTTTTCTTCTTTAATTACTGTTAATGTAGCTTTGGTCAGTCCCAGAGGTTAAAGGTTCTTTGGTTATGTCTAAAAAAGTCATTTTCTACCATCTGGAGCTAATATCATGGCTTCTTTCACTTTAAACTCCAGAGCATGAGGCTGGACCCTCTCTTATTCTGTAATTTCTTAGAAGTCATGAAGTGATGATGTGACAGAACCTATATTTGTTTCAATCCTCGTGAGTGTCTTTGGCTTGGAAAATACACCAGGACAGGGCAGGCAGCTTCTGAAGTTTGAAAGGGCTGACTGGAGTGAATAGGTGCAGTGCAAGCAAGCAGAGCATGTGGACTGATTTAAAGGACTCTGTGGTGCAATTAGGTTACCATTTCCATTTAAGCTAATAAAATAGGGAAAAATCAAAATTAAAGCATTTATTCACTTTAACCCAGTGAGCTGTATGTAATGCATGAGCATACATGACTGTGCAACATTCATTGCAGGCCAAGAAGAGTGTCAAATCCTTCCATCCCTTGTAGAGGGAAAGTAGAGACCCATGTTTTCCTTTCCTTTTCCTTTTCTGTTTTTCCATTTTTCCTTTTCCATTTTTCCATTTTTCCTTTTCCGTTTCCACTTTTCCTTTTCCTTTTTTTCTTTTTCTTTCTTTTTTGTTTGTTTTTATTTTTGTTGGTTTTGCTCTGTTACTGGTCTTAGAAGAGGCAACTAAATTGCTGAACTTTGTAGGTTTGCCTTAGCAGAAAAACCACAAGTCATAGAACAGGAATGTCTTTTTCATGGGTATAAGCCTTGAACTGCTTTCCTTTGGGGAGTTTGTCAAAATGCCAATATTTCACCATGCATATATATAAAATATATATTTAATTCCAGTGAGTGATGCTTGTGGAAACCTTGGTTATGCCACTTTAATAGCTGAGCTTGGGTACAGCAGTCCTTGGTATTGCCAACAATGCCACATAATTGAGTAAGATGAATCCCAAGGGGTAACTGAAGTTCTCAGTTGGATTTAGTCCCTGTTACAAAGCATCCTTCCAGCAAAACTGTCCCTCAGACATGCATCAATTTATCTCACCTGTTGGCATCAAAGGGATTTCCTATTTTTTTCCCAAAACAGGGATTTTTCTAACAGAATCTACCCTCTCACTTCTGCAAGTGTTAATTGAGAATAACTTGACTACAAAAGAGTTTATGAACAGTAAGAAATTATAAACTAGTGAAATTAAGAAGTCAGATGAGCTGCTTTGCAAATATAGAGAATCATAGAATCATAGAATCATTTCAGTTGGAAAAGACCGCTAACATCATCAAGTCCAACTGATAAACTAGCACTGCCAAGTCTACCACTAAACCACATCCCTCATTTAATTGTATTTCTATACATGTGAAATGAGAATTTATTTAGAAATGAGTGGTGAGAAAATGTAGTGTACCAATTATTAGTAAAGCTCATTATAACATGCATATTTTAAGACTGAAAAGTAAGCAGTTGTGTGGATACCAGGGGAGAATGCGTAGTAAGAAAAAGGTATTTTTTTTGTGATGCTGATCACCAAGTTAAACTTACATCTTCTCCTGTATGTCACCTACTTTGCATAGTCTTACATGCTTTTAACAGCCTTAGCCATTTTCCAGCCAATGATTGAGCAAGATGATTTCTGCCAGTTGGTTGCCTTTTGTAGAAGTAATATCCTCACTTTGGTCTTGTATCATGGAAGATAGAGATGCCTGAAATTGAAATCCTCCTTGTGTTTCTGGTCCTTATAGCCAGCCACCTCTCCTCCTCTCTTTCCCCAGTGCCAAATCTTTATGAAAACTAACAAACAAACAAACAAACAAAAACAACACAAAAGCCCAGTATAATCAAGCATGGTAAATGTCACTATTGGAATACCACACAGTTCTGAACTCAGATCTGAGAACCATGCTTGTCTCTAATGCCAGCCATTCAAGAATATAAAATTGCTCTGGTTTAAATGGAGGTGAACCTTCATCCAGTATTCTGGAGGTTCTTCACTTCATAGATGTAGGTAGGTGGTTTTTTTTCCTTTTGCCACCCTAAGATTCATCAGGTACATTGGATATATGCTGCATATATGCTATATATGCTATATATGCTGCATCCTTGCTGCCCTTGGTATTGTCCTGACCTCACTACTCTGTGAAAATATACTCAAGCAGGAAAAATTGGATCTGTAGTTCAAAAAATTGGCCACAAATCATCTTTAATAATTGCTAAATCAAGTCTAATGATAATTGAAGTCATCATTTCTTAGGTGTGGGAATCTTTCAGTTGAGGTTCAAAGTGTCAGGTATCTATTCCCATGATTAAAATTGGTGCGTGTTACATACCAGGCACCAGTAATATAATTGGAAAACATACTGTGCGCATTACCAGCATGGGGCCTTCCATCCAGCAGGAAAAAGATTATTTACTTTCTGTTTGTTTAATGTTTCTGACTTAATCCAGTGCCTTACCAACCAATTTCTTAGCTCTTACAAAACAATTTTAATAGAAGCTAATTTAAACTCTCTTAAAACGAAGCGATATAGTGTCTTGATGGGCAAACATTGCTAATTACTTTTCAATAAATAAGAGCAAAATCATAATCTCTGGTACAGATAGAATTTTAGTCACAGCACGCCGATGTCATCATTTAGACCCCATTAAAATTGGCAGCAAGTGCTTTTGCAGTGGCTCTTGTGCTTGGGCAGGGACAGAACATCAGCCTGCAACCACCTGTGTGTAAGTCCCATGGCCAGGTGTGCAGGATTGCTTATTATATTACAGGCAACAAAGGCCTCTTCCATGGGGAGAGATGTATTTGGACACAAAACTGTTTTGAGAGCAGAAAACACTGCACCATGTAGAGTCTGTGCAATAAATTTCTTAAGACTGGGACCTACTGAGTGTTAAGCTAGCTCTGGGTTTCAGATTGTGTTTTGTACAACAGCACCGATTTTGGTTTGTAATTTCTTCAAACTTCTCTGAGTAAATCTTGTTTGACTGTAAATTGATTTTGTGCTTATTATCTTACTGCAATGGGAGAATGAGTATATGTTTTTGGAAGGAGAGATGAGCTTCCAAAGGCTGAACTATAGTGTAAATGGTACACTGTGCTCAGCAATCGCAGAATTTTTTAGAAGACTTTAATTTGTTTGTTAATTATTGCCTAATTCCAATCAGTTAAATATTTGCCGAAATTAGTTCCCATTTCAAATCTCTGTATCTCATGGGCTTCTTTATCTGAAATTATATAAAGCTGAAAATCAGCTCTGGTATCTAATGAGAAGTTTAGGGTTGCCTCTTGAGAGCTGTAACTTTTTCATTTAGAAGAGAACTGAGCACTAGCATTTTTAATCACAAAATGAATCCTGTACACATGCCCAATAAATAATATTTATGCTATTAACTATTCATGGTACAATATACTGAAACCTTCTGTGTTTCTTTGAAAAATTACTTTATTTTTGCTCCTTATAACATTTCTGTCATAAAAAAGACTGTCACACTGTTGGGTATGAGGTAAATCTTGCTGGTCTGGGAAGGTTTGTGATTTGTGTGTGTGCATATATATATAAATATATATACAAATATAGACATATATATTACGTACACATATATATAGTCATATATATAAACACACTGACATAGTATGACTCATGTAATAACTTACTCTAACATAAAGAACTCCAGGCTGACAGTGGCTGAGTTCACTGAAGGGATGCAATGAGGAAGGCCAAGGCCTGGTTAAAATTAAATTTAGCAGGAGACATATGAGACAACAAGAAGGGCTCCTTCAAATACATCAGCAGCAAAAGGAAGACTAAGGAAAATGTGGGTGCACTGCAGGGGTACACCAGTACAGGCTAGGGGCTGACCTGCTGGAGAGCAGCTCTGCAGAAAGGGACCGGGGTTATCAACCTCTATGAATACCTGAGGGGACAATATGAAGAGGATAGGGCCAAACTCTTCTCAGTGGTGATCAGTGATAGGACAAGGGGTAATGGGTATAAATTGAACCACAGGAGGTTTCATCGCCACATGAGGAAGAACTTTACAGTTTAGGTGACAGAGCACTGGAACAGGCTGCCCAGAGAGGTTGTGGAGTCTCCTTCTTTGGAGATACTCAAAACCCTCCAGGATGCAGTCCTGTGTAACATGCTCTAGGTGACCCTGCTTGAGCAGGGGGATTGGACTAGACGATCTCTGGAGGTCTCTTCCAACCTCAACCATTCTGTGATTCTGTGATTCCATGATTAGGGTTGAAGCTGAGCATCCTCTACCTCGATGGACTTCAGAAAGCGTTAGAGATGTCTAAAATATCATAGGATTGTACCATTGCTATGATCACTTTTTCTAAAGTTTTCTATTTGGGTTATCAGAGAAAGATTACGAGTGTCTAAAAAAACCTTTACAATCTTTTTTTCCTTTACAAGCATATTATAGTAAAATACAGGAAATTGCTTTTTAGACCGTCAGCATAAAACTTCTTCAGCTGCAGATAAGACCACTACGTGATAAGCTTGTTTTTGATTAATGGAGAAGTTTGGATTGCTTTATAATGGTAGTGAGTGTTTTCTGCGCACATGCACACTGATATATTTCTTTTTAAGTTTAAAACTGTTTCAGGAGCTGCGCTTTTTATTTTGTGAAAAAAATAAGAAAAACTTCAAAAAGTTGCTAGTGAATGAGCATCTTGGATATCTGCATGCTGATGATGAGGAAGACGGTGTGTAATCAACAGTTTGACTTAATTAGCACTACTGAGTCTGGCAGTGAGAACTTGTATTCCTTGAAAGCTGGTGGAGGGGGATACTGGTTGTCCAGGAGAGGTGAGCTAAGGAGGTAAGGAGACACAGACTTTCAGAATATACCCGTGAGCAATACATTGCAGCAACAGCAAAATTTGGGTAATAATAAATGGAGGGGGTTAAACAGACACTGTGTACCACTGACCACCCGGAAAACCAAGTGAAGAGATGTTTTACTGATGACTATGATGACCAGCACGAGCAGCTTGGGATAAATGTTAATATGAGGATGACTGATGGTGTCCTGGCATATTCGGAAATGAAACCTATGTCAAAATCCATGTTAATTGGTCCAACTAGAGCTGAGCTGTCTCTACAAACATTGTCATGTCCTGTGGTTGTTTCCCTGTGGTTTCAGTGGTTTGTAACTTCTTTTCCATTGTTGAGAAAGGGACAATAATATGCTAATGCAGTCTGTACTATGCATAAATGCTTAAAAAGGGGGAATCAGCTAAAGTGCTTAGCTCCCATTTCAGAAGCACCAGACATCTAGGAACCAAAGCACCATTTAAAAAATCAATGGAACCTTGGCTTCTTCCTTTGTAATGAGCATTGCAAAATGGGACTTAGGTGCCTAAGTCAATTAGATGGATTTTAACGTCTTCTTACAAGCTTTCCTATTTACTCAGTCGTGTCTTGGAAGTTGATTTGAAGGCTTGGACAAACTTTACCAGTTTGATGATGGCTTGTGCACAAAATAGATGTAATTCAGTAGGCAGGAAGCCTTGCAGATGAAGGGCTGGTGTGTGACAAACCATTGGGATTTCTTTCCTGTTCTGGTGTCATGTATGGTAGGCTTTTCAGATTTCAGAGTAGACTACAACTGACAGAGTTTGATTTAAGTCCAAAAATAGACTTCATTCCTGGTGAAGAACAAGAAATTTGAGTTCCTTCAGTAACAGAGTGATTTTGATTGACTCCCAGATCAGGTTGTCATATACGACCCTAACTAAAAGTAGTGATATGGCCTTAGACTCCATGTCTTATGTACTTCTAATAGGATTTGCATATTTGAATTTAAATCAGTCTAATAAAAAATTGTCAATTCAACTGCTGAGCAGAGAGCCTACAGGTGAATTTGTACGAGTGTTTTTTTTATTTTGGATAGTCGCACCTGTAGCGTCTTCATAACCAGCAGTCTATATATATGTATTTAATTTTCCTTCCTCACACACTGACAACCTAAAGGGAGATGAGACATGCTGCTGTCTGACAACCCTTCAGTCTGAGGGCAGTTGGTATTCTTATGTGACTTTGTGACGTTGGCTATCAAAATCCCTTTCCTCATCTGTCCATCATTGCTGGGTCTTCTTTGATTCACTCATGGAAATGTTGACATTGTTGCTCAGCTCCATGAATACTAATCCAGAAAACAGAGCCACTAGCCTTACGGACACAAATAATACAGTCTTGGCAGCTAATGAGCCACATTAAATAGGTATACGTTATATCCATAGATATCTATATATCTCTACATGTAGATATATATATCTGTATACAGAGAATATTTGTTTTGATATGTGATAAGTCTCTGTATTGATGTATCTGTGTCTGAAGCAGTGCATGACCATTTGTCCTTTTTGTCCAGATTTAATGTAGGATTTAATAGATTTAGGTATTTCTAGTCTCCACGGGGAAGTAATACTTGTAGAACCATAAATGTTTCAATTTCAAATTTCAACATTGTGTTTCAGGTTTTCTGTGCAATATTTCAAGGGAATGGAATGAAGCCATCACTTTTATGTTCTGCGGTACTTAAACTGAAAAAAAAAAAGTGCAATGAAGCTTTTACCTGTTTTAGTATGCCACTGAAATACATAAAAAGCCGTTATACTTTTTAAAGTTTAAGTTCTTTTTTTTTTTTTTTTTTGGTCCAGATTATTGTTAAACAAGAACCAGCTCACACTTTGGTTATCCTTTTACAAATTCAAAAAAAACAAATACAAAACCTTTTGAGTAGCTCTCAGGAAAAAAAAAGAACAACAACAACAACAAAAAAAAGGCAAAACAAAGCACCAGAGTTTCCCTAAGAAGCAGGCTGTTTTCTCCCCAGGATACGGTCAGTGTCTGGTATTGCAGGCGAAAATCTGGTTCTGGCTAAGGCTCATTTTACATTAATGCTTGATAGCAACCAGCTGAAAGAAAACCAGCAAAGGAGCTAAGCCCAGCCCCACAAACCCACAAAAAAGCAGCACCCTAAAAAAGTAATAATTCTGAAATGACTTTCACTGGCCGCAGCACTGAGAGCTTTCTAGCCGGGGAGCATTGGGTCCCAAGCCGATTTTCAGGTGGACGTAGCTGGCACGAGGGAGGGGTTTGATGTTGAGCAGCCTGGGGCTGGGTTGGGACTGGAGACCTCCACACACCTGCACGGATGCCTCACAGCCCCATTCCATCCTGAGCCTGTGCTTGGCTGGGTTTGGTGCCGCTCCTCCGAGCAGCACAATGCGATAAGCTGTCTCCTGTGGTTATTCTGCATTTTACCAGTGAGGTCAGGCTGGCTTTTCAGCCCTTCTCTGATGAGATGAATGCCCAAGGTTCAGAGTTAATGCCTTTTTTCCCTTTTCTTTTTCTTATCATATGAACTGCAGTTTCTTTATTGTTGCTCTGGACTTGTCATAAGCATTCACAGAATAATTTTCCAACCCTCAGGCATTCAACTCGCTCAGACATTGGAAGAAGTCAGCCGAGCAGCCTGGGTTTGATAGCCATAGCCCATCCACACAGCAATTACCAGCTCAGAAATGAAAAAAACAGATACAGTAAACATGTACCATAGTCAGTACCGCTGTATTTTGTGTCTAGGGCAGATCCTGGTGTGCTGTAGGCTGCCTGTCCTATGGAAACAGTACAGAAAAGCTGTCTCACTGCTTGGCCCCATAAATAATATACATAATTTAGAAATGTATATATATTTTTTTACCTACCTGTGCTGTGGGAAACATATGCCATATCTATATAACAACTGCAAGGAAGCCAAGGAGCAGGAAGATGCATTGCTGGAAGGGTGCTCGGGCTTGCCCCGAGCCTGAATGCTCCGTGCAAGAAATGCATCGCCGAGCCAGTAACAAGATGCTAGCGAGTCTGAGCACCCTTCAAGCAAACAGGAACATGTTCAACTCAACTCTAACACTGGATTTTTCTGTTGAACTGTGTCCTTCTTCAGATACTAGCTGAAAATCCCTGTTTCACCATGCCCTGTGCCTCCCCAGCAGCCAGGCATGGGTGGGACTGGTTGGCTGAAGGATGTTCCTCCATCCACGGGACAGCCTGCGAGCTGCACCATGAGTGATCCAGCTCTGCTGATTTTAAGGACATTTCTGAGAACTTGGCATCTTTGAGACTGGTACCTTGAGCTAAGCTGACATTAGGAAGCATTAATTGGTGTTCCTGAGGCTGTGATACTGGGGCTGGGGTGTGATGGACAGCCATCCAGTTGGACAGACATGTCGGGAAGCAGAATTGGCAAGTAAGCCCTACTTGCTTACAAGGCTAGGCTAGCAAAATAATAAGAATAATAACAACAATTAATAATCTTGATGTGACAAACTGAGTACACTAGCTTTCATATCCCATTCAGCAGTGTAAAGCCTTTGTTTCACAAAAACCTCTGCTAAGGTTAGGGGTAAGCTATGCACGTGTCATTGTCACCATGGGCTGGCAAAGCAATTTTCCCCACATCTCATACTTCCTCTCCGGTATCACATGCATCCTGAGACAGAAACAACTGCCAGTGTACCCTGTATTTAATGCTGCATTAGACCTTATTAAAGCAGACTGCCAATTTCTAACCTGGCAGTTTTATTCCTAAGAACATTACTAATGAGAGCTCTAGATTTCCATCGTATCCTGTCCATAGTCAAAGATTTTAGTGGTGGCAGAGCAATCTCTTCTGAGATGCTTCTTGTAAATGTGCCCTCAAACAGTGAATGTGAGAGCTGAGGGTGCAAAACAGGGAGTTGTACTGGGGACTTATAGGAATTCCAAGTATTATTTCTGGCACGCAGAAAGCTGTTGTTTCCTGTATTTTAGGAAAGGAAATGGTGGAATGACACTTTTCTGCTATAGGTAAACTGCAGTGAGTCAAGCTCTCTAGCAATGATAGGTTCGTGTCACCATCTCTTGACAAAATGACTTGTTTTTAAGGAAGGACTCCTTGCCTTCAGTACAAGAATTGCAGGTTAAAAATATGAATGCATTTCACTGTCATAGATGAATTTCTACACTTGACAGTGTCATTGCTATTCTGGCCTCAGCTGAATGTAATTGAACTTAGGTAATAATTATGTTAATTTACTGCTCTTGTGACAGGGTGGGATATGGTAACCACTAATTTTTTTTTTCTTTTCTAAAATACTTTTGCTTAACATTCATAACATCTTACACTTTAATACAAAGTGAGGACAGCTTGAAAGGATAAATGGAGGCCTTATTCCAAGAGAATAATCAGCAAATGAAGCAGGGCCCAATTTGCAAAAAGTTAGATCCCTTTCATACTTCCTCTGGCTTTCTTTTTTTTTTTTTTCCCAAAGATACCTAAAGATTGGCTAAAAATTGGAAATGTGAGGATTGCAGAAGAGTGAGACCAGTAATGCCAGGTAGAATTGACACGTCATTCTCTTCATAGCAAGAAGAAGCTGCAAGGATTTTGGATAAAACAATTGCATTTATTTTCAGTTCTGTCCTAAAATTGAATTTTAGGGGGTAGGGTTGGCATAGCACATCATGAACACTCATGGGAATGTATCCACAGCCCTGTGCATGGGTTTGGTGTTGGGGAATTGTTTCCTGCCCTACACCTCAGGCATCCCAGCAGGGCTCTGCCTCCAGCACATGGCGCTTCTGAGCTGCTCTGAGATACCAAGAAAACAGGAATATTTAACTGCATGCAAATTCTGTTACTCTTAGCTTGAATTTTGAACTTGCAGAGGCTCTAAGGACAACATGTATTGTATCCAGCATGCCTAAACTTTGTTCAGTGTCTCCTGTGTGCATAGCCTCACTAAAGAACTGGGGGATAAGGAATAAATGTAAGAACTAAGTTTCTAAGGCCTGAATAAAGTTGATGAATATAATACTAAAGGCTGTGTCCTGCAGGCAGTGTACAGACAAAAATGCTGTGAAGAAAGCATTGTGACCACTGTACAGTTTTATATGACTCACTTTGAACATTTAGGACTAAAGACAGTATATGAAGAAGCAAATTGATGTCTTCTTAAGGTATAATTCTCCAAAAGACTCCTAGGCACTGTTAAACAAACAGTCTTTAATTGTTTAATTTTTGTTGTTAACTATATGAAGTCTAAAGACTTCATAGTTAAAAGCTATCTTTCTGCATATATATCTTTAAACCATATTTGCAGTGATAATCAGAAATCAAACCAGCCCCTGTGCATTTCAGAGAATAATTTTAGCCATCAGGACATGTTTTAGAAGTCCAGCTCTCTTAATCTGCTTAACATGAGCTAATGCCCTGTGTGCTGTTTTCATGGCCAAAATCAGTTATTTTCTCATCAGCAGAATTGCCTATCCATAATTGTTTTTTTTGTCAAAGCTGCTCTCCCTATTTGTAAAATATTTGAGTAAGCTCTGCAGATCCTTGAGGATCTGAATGTGAGCAGTCTCAGTGTCTGTCTGAGCAAGAGAGTTATCCTGGTGGGCATTGTCAAGGTTTGTCTGCAGACAGCAACATCCTTTGGCAACTGTCGTGTATTTGGAAGGCATTTGCTGCTTCGGTGGCAAGCGGGAGAAGCTATTTCTGGTTGGAGAAAGAGGATGTATTAACTCCAGATGGGTCCAGTGCGATACAGAGTGCTCTTTGGGGGCTAAAAGAGCCAGAAATAAGACATTTATATTTTATTTTATTTTATTTTAT